>CAUYRH010021218.1:0-17626 GCA_963574655.1 Perodicticus potto | reverse complement strand
ATAGATAGATAGATAGATAGATAGATAGATAGATAGATAGATAGATAGATAGATAGACTGGATGGATGGATGGATGGATAGATAGATAGATGGATAGATGGATGGATAGATAGATAGATAGATAGATAGATAGATAGATAGATAGATAGATAGATAGACTGGATGGATGGATGGATAGATAGATAGATGGATAGATGGATGGATAGATAGATAGATAGATAGATAGATAGATAGATAGATAGATAGATAGACTGGATGGATGGATAGATAGATAGATAGATAGATAGATAGATAGATAGATAGATAGATAGATGGGTAGATAGATAGAGATGATGGATAGAGAGAGAGATCGAGAGAGATGGATGGATAGATAGATATGCAATAGATAGCCGATACATAGATAGATAGATGACAGATAAACAATCTCCCATGCTAACACAGTGTGTCTCAGCCCTACCACTGCTGCTGTTTGGGGCTGGAGGACTCTGTATGGGGCGTCCAGTGTTGCTGACCGGTGTCCTGGGGTCCCACTCACCAGATGCCAGCTGCACACGCACCCTACCCCAAAGTTCTGACACCCTAAAGTGTCCCCAGACACTGCCAGGTGTCCCCAGGGAAGCAAAGCCGCTTCCTTGCTGAGACCCCCAGGGGTAGAGAAACTGTGGGCTTATGGGGGGCGCCCAGGAGTGTACCCCGCGGGCCCTAAGGTCTCTGAGCTGTTCTGCCTGTGTCCTGCAAAGAGAAATCAGACATTGGGTGACTCAGTTCCTGCCCCAGAGGAAAACCCCAAACCACAGAGGGAGGGAGCTCTCAGCAGGAGGGGGACACAACTCTGGGTGCCTTTGCATTAACCCATTCACCCCTATGGTCTGGACTGGGGAGACCACAGGGCCCAGCCCCCCTGTGGATGGGCCCTTGGGAGCTGAGACTTAGGAACCTGGGAGCAGGGGACCCCAACCCCCAAATCAACACTACTGACAGCCAGGAGGATGAGAGGTCCAGGAAGAATGTTTTGGGCTAAATGTCTGCCTATCGGCAGAAAAGCTTCATAGGAAATGGGGTTCATCCATGTCACCCCCCCTACTATGATGGGTGCTATCGAAATAATAGTGGGGCATGGTGGCTCATGCCTGCAACCCCAGGACTCTGAGAGGCCAAGGCAGGTGGATCCCTTGAGCTCAAGAGTTTGAGACCAGCCTGAGTAAGAGCGAGACACTGTCTGTACTAAAAATAGAAAAGTTAGCTGGGTGTTGTGGCAGGTGACTGTAGTTTCAGTTACTGGGGTGGCTGAGGCAGGAAGATCGCTTGAGCCCAGGAGTTTGAGGTTGCTGTGAGCTAGGAGGCCAAAACACTCTACCCAGGAATACAGAGCAAGTTTCTGTGTCAATTATAATAATAACAACAAGGAAACAGTAACAATATGAGATAATCACTGTGTCAATTGACTGTGAGAATTGGTGCACAATTGTACATGTGTCAAACCGTCACAGGTGCACCTTAATTATAAACACTTTGTATCTGTCGGTTATCCCTTAATAAAGTTATTTAAATAAAAAGAACAGGGATGACGCCTGTGGCTCAAGGAGTAGGGCGCCAGCCCCATATACTGAGGTGGCAGGTTCAAACCCAACCCTGGCCCAAAAAATTGCAAAAAAAAAGGAAGAAAACCAGCATGGATAATATCAGATGGTGTTGAGGAAGTGGACGAATCAGAACCTCTGGGCACTGCTGGTGGGAATGTGTGATGGGGAAACCACTGCAGAAAACGGGCTGGCTGTTCTTTCCTCTAAAAGTAAACTCAGAATTACCACACGATGCTGCAGTTCCACTGCGAAGAGTATGCCCCAGAGGAATCCAAAGCACGGTTTTTAAGAGGCATTTGTGCACCGCTGTTCAAAGCAGCAAAATCTGCAATAGCCGAGTGGGGAAGAGCCTAAGTGTCCAGCTAGGATGACTGGCCACACAGAACTTGGTGCATCCCACATGGACGGACCTGGAGAGACAGGACACTCCGTGAGAGAAATTGGACTCAAAATGGCCAATCCTTTTTGGCTGTCACTCAGGTGACATCCCCACAGCCACAGGTTCCCAGACACAGAAGGTAGGACACTGGGTGCCGGCCACTGGGGAGGGGCTGGGGTGTCAGTGTTTCAAGAAGATGGAGCTTTAGTTTGGAAGAGGAGAAAGTTCTAGGGATGGATGTTGTTGGCAACTACACTGAGAATGTCCTTCAGACCACCAAAAAATGACCTTTTAAGAAACAGCTAAAATGGGAAACATTTTGATGTGAGGACATAGCATCCCCCAGTTACATAAAAAGGAAAAGCTCCTGATCTGTTGAGAGTTGGGCCAGGAAACGTTTCTATCAGCGCTAGTTAATAAAGATGTACAGTGTCCTGGGGAGTCTCCCGCTGAGACCGTCGATGTTTGGCAATGTGTCACCTTAGAAAAATAAGTGCATGAGATAATGCACTCAGAGTGAGGACCTATTTCAAAATACTGTGTTGTGTACCCTAAAGGAATACAATTTCCATTGGCGAGTTAATAAACGTAAAGTGGTTTATATGGTTTGGGGATGGGTGGGGGTCACTGTGTCTGGCACACCTCTGGGGGGCGGGGCACAACCATAAGAGGGACTTTACCTAACAAATGCAAGCAGTGTAACCTAATTCTTTGTGTCCTCAAACAACGTGAACCCATTAATGATAATAATAAAAAAAAAAGTTAAAGAAGAAAAGCAGGCTCGGTACCCATAGCATAGTGGTTACGGAGCCGGCCACATACACCGAAGGTGGCATGTTCGAACGTGGCCTGGGCCAGTTAAACAGCAATGACACCTGCAACAAAAAAATAGCCAGGCGTTGTGGCAGGTGCCTGTAGTCCCAGCTACTTGGGAGGCTGAGGCAAGAGAATCACTTAAACCCAAGAGTTTTGAGGTTGCTGTGAGCGGTGACGCCACGGCTCTCTACCCAGGGCGGCAGCTTCAAACTGTCTCAAAAAAAAAGAAGAAGAAGAAGGAGGAGGAGGAGGAGGAGGAGGAGGAGGAGGAGGAGGAGGAGGAGGAGGAGGAGAAGAAGAAGAAGAAGAAGAAGAAGAAGAAGAAGAAGAAGAAGAAGAAGAAGAAGAAGAAGAGGAAGAGCAGGGGTCAGTGATAAAGGGCTTCTGGGGATCCAGGACAAGCAGAGAGATAATGTCTGGATAGCAGCCCCCCCAGATTGAGAGTATCAGCCGCTCCAAGCCCCAGCCTTCTGGTCATGCCTTGGGAGGGGGTCACAGAACAGACCCTCTGCCCTGGACGGAGACCCCAGCCTTTAGCGTTGTTTTCTGGAGGCTCTGTACCCCTCCTCGATTTCAGGGGTGCACGGATGCCAGGATCTGGGGGTGACCGGCTTTAAGAGACACGCCCCCCCGGATGGCCATCCCTGGTCGGGTACCTCATGCTGGGAGGTTTCCTCTTTTTAGTCTATTAATAGACTTTGTGTTTTAGAAGCATTTTGACATTTACAGAAAAATTGGGAACCTACTGTAGAGGTTTCTCCTGAAAGCCCTAGCTAGCAGTTTCCCAGTAACATTTCGTATTGATGTGATACGCTTATTACAGCAAAGGGACCCGTATGGATACATCGTTACCCAACAAAGCCCGCACTTACACATTTACTTATTAAACTCTTTTTTTTTAGATGACACATAATTGTAGACACAATTGTACAGAGCAATCAGGGTGTTTTCTCCCATGCGTTATACCTTTATCCTTTGCTTCTGCTGGGAACACCCAGCATCTTCCTTCTAGAGATTTGCAATTATGTAATATATTGTTAAGGACAGTCCTATAATGAGTAAGACCTGGAGCTTACCCCTCTACTCCATCCAGTGGTAATTTTGTCCATATTGCCTTTCACTGTTTCATAATGTCCTTTCTCTGTCCCACCACTCCACATGACATTCCTTTCTCTTGTCAGGCTCCTTTTGGGAAGGACGATGTCTCAGAAAGCAGCATTCACATGGTTTTGGTTTTTTTTTTTTCTCTGAATGTTTTTATTTATTGTCTTAGGTGATGAATATCTTTTTTTTACTGTTGGGGATTCATTGAGGGTACAAGAAACCAGGTTCCACTGATGGCATTTGTTAGGTAAAGTCCCTCTTACAATCATGCCCTGCCCCCAAAAGGTGTCACATGCCGAGACCCCACCCCCTCCCTCCTTCCCTCTCTCTGCTCTTCCTTCCCCCACCCCCACCATGTACTAGGTCATTAATTGTCCTCATATCAAATTGAGTACATAGGATTCATGCTTCTCCATTCTTGTGATGCTTTACTAAGAAGAATGTGTTCCACCTCCAAACCATGTAAAGTCTCCATCTTTTTAATGGCTAAATAATATTCCATTGTATTTTTTAAGTTTCAGATCCATACAATGTAGACACAATTAGGTTTCACTGTTTGCGTTTGGTAGATAAAGTCCAAGTTGTGGTTGGGCCCTTCACCCAGGGGGAGTGCTGTGCACCCTACCCTGTGTCCATTTGGGGAGAGCTCACCAATTCCTCCTCTCTCCTCCCCTCTCCCCCATTAAATTTAATTGTGTTTTTCGCTCCTGTGTATTACATCATCTACTGGTTTCCCATTAGTATTAAGTACATTGAATACTTGTTTTTCCATTCTTGCAATACTTTACCTAACAAGGATGTTCTCCAAATCCATCTAGGTAATTACAAAAGATGTGAAGTCCATCTTTTTTATAGATGAGTAGTATTCCATGGTGTACATAGACCACAGGTTATTCATCCATTCCTGGGCTGATGGGCACTTGGGTTGATTCCACATCTTGGCGATTATGAATTGAGCTGTGATAAACATTCTAGTGCAGGGCGGTGCCTGTGGCTCATCGAGTAGGGCGCCAGCCCCATATACCGAGGGTGGCAGGTTCAAACCTGGCCCCAGCCGAACTGCAAAACAGAAAAATAGCCGGGCGTTGTGGCAGGCACCTGTAGTCCCAGCTACTCAGGAGGCTGAGGCAAGAGAATCACCTAAGCCCAGGAGTTGGATGTTGCTGTGATCTGTGTGACGCCACGGCACTCTACCGAGGGTGATAAAGTGAGACTCTGTCTCCCCAAAATAAATAAATAAAATAAAATAAAATAAAAAACATTCTAGTGCAAATGTCCTGGTGGTAAAATGATTTTTTTTTTCCTTCTGGGTAGACGCCTAGTAATGGGATTGTGGGATAAAATGGAAGGTCAACTTTTAGTTCTTTGAGTATTCTCCATACTTCTTTCCAAAAAGGTTGTATTAGTTTGCAGCCCCACCAGCAGTGCAAAAGTGTTCCCTTCTCTGCACATCCACGCCAGCGTCTGCAGCTTTGAGACTTTGTCATGTGGGCCATTCTCACTGGGGTTAGGGGATATCTCGGGGTGGTTTTGATTTGCATTTCTCTGATGATTAGAGCCATTGAGAATTATTTCATGTGTTTGTTGGCCACTCATCTGTCTTCTTGTGAGAAGGTTCTGTTTGTTTCTCTTCCCCAATGATAGAGTATTCACATTTTTGGTACCAAGGAATTCAAAGAGTGGTTTTAAATGTTCTCCACCTCCTGGTGATTCTGAGTTGGGCTTTTAGGAAGGAGGGGCCCAGAAATTGATTTTTAACAGGCAGCATAGCCAATTCTGGTACGGACCATTGAGGGTAACGATTTTAGTAACTTGAAGGAGAAAACCCTCTCTGACCTATTTCAAATGTGAGGCAGGTGGAACTTTATTAATAACACAGGCTAAACAGATTTTATTGGGTAAACTACATATCATAATACCTTACACGTTACAGCAACATGGGGTCCAAAATACTTGAAAATAGGTGTTTTCCTACAAAATCCAAGCCATAGATTGGCTTTCAGAGAAGCGTGAGCTGCTGGATTCCACTGGGTTTAAACACAGCAGGCGAGATTGGTCCCAGGTCTTGGAAAGGCCGGGATGTTTGCTGACTTGGGTCCCACGTTTCACACACCTGAATCTAAAGAGGGAAGTGTATTTAGCTGGGAGAAACCCTTCTGTTTGCAACTGGCCTGCAGGAAATCTTTTCTAAAGCTTAGTGAGGTCAGGGGATTTCTATGTGGTATACAGGCTGTGTGTAAGGGACACAGTGGAACAGAAAGGTGACCATTAATTACACCTGACCGTCCTCAGTGTAAAGGGCACCCGGTCAGTCCAAGGCCCCGCTGACCTCCCTGCCTGAAGGAGATACTGACCTTGACCTCTCTGGATCTTACTTCCCTTTTCTGTTAAATGCAGTATCATGCCTAGTCAAGGCTTTGCAGGCGTTTAGTGAGACATAAATGCATTGAAGTCTCAATAAACATTGACCTTTTTTGCAATGAGGCAAAAACAACTCCCCAAACTCAGAACAATCTCATTCCTGAATCACAGTGCTTGGCTGAATCTCAAGCTCTGTAAACTCGAGGGCACAGGGGTGTGCAATCTTTTTTTCTCTTCTCCTGTGCCTTAGAAGAAGAGTTGTCTTGGGCCACACATTAAACACACAGAAAGTTGATAAGAAAATACAACAACAAAGTCTTTGCATAATTTTAGTGATATCTGGCATCGCAGATAAGCAAGACAGTCCTCATAGAATCTGCATGTGGCCTGTGTCTTGAATACCCCTGTGACCTAAACTGTAAAATCCAAATACATGTGAGTCCCTAAAGGGTAGCTTTTTTTAAGACAGAGTCTCACTCTGTCACTCTGGGTAGGCGTCACAGCTCACAGCAACCTCAACCTCCTGGGCTCAAGGGATCCTCCTGCCTCAGCCTCCTGAGTAGCTGGGACCACAGGTGCCTGACATATCCACTGACTAGGTTTCCTATTTTTAGTAGAGAGGGGATCTCGCTCTTGCTTAGGCTGGTCTTGAACTCCTGAGCTCAAGGGGTCCTCCCACCTCAGCCTCCCAGAGTGCTGGGATTACAGGTGTGAACCACCGTGCCTGGCCATCTCCCTCAATAATTTTTATGTGCTTGATAATTTGGAAAACATTTACTGCTCATGGCACTGTGAAATGGCTTATTATTATTATTATCATTATAATTTTGGAGATGATAAAAGTTTTCTCGGGTGAAGGCCTCCCCAGCCAGTACGTGGGAAGAAAAGTGGGGAAAGGGGTAACCACTTTGCAGGTGGACCGGCCTCTACAGGGGAGAGGCAGCTGCCTGCAAGATGGGGAACTTGGCCTTGGTGCCATTGCCGTCCTGAGCCTGTTTTCCCACATCATTTTGGAAACACATCAAGCTGCCAATCCCCATCAGAGCAATCAGGTCCTGTGTTCATGTGTCCAGGACACGTGAACCGTGGACAATGTCGTTCAGGCAGGCATGGCCCTCATGGTGCTTGTGGACGATGGGGGGGTCAGTGGCCAAGACTGCCTGACCCACAATGTGATCGACAGGGCTGAGTTTAGGGTAACCACAACTCCCGTCTTGAGGACTGAAATGTTCCTTAATAAAGGCAGCCACGAAGGGAGCTACATTTGGGAATAGGGTCTTTGCTGATGTGATTAGGTTACAAATCTTGAGATGATCTTATCCTGAATCACGGAGGGCCCTAAACCCAGTAACAGGTGCCCTTATCAGAGGGAGAAACTGACACAGAGGAGAAGCCACGTGGAGACGGAGGCAGACACTGGAGTGATGCGGCCACAAGCCCAGGGACACCTGGAGCCCCCAGGAGCTGGGAGAGGCGGGAAGGAGCCTCCCCTGGGGCCTCCAGAAGGAACTGGATACAATCATAATGGGTTCAAATGGTGACCCCAAAATATATGTCCATCTCCTATCACCCACAACATATGAATAGAACATAATTTGGCAATAGGGTCTCTGCAGATGTGATTAGTGAGGGAGCTTGAGATGAGACCATCCTGGATTAGGGAGGGCCATAAACCCAGCGACAGGCATTCTCATAAGAGACAGAGGAGAAGCCACGTGGAGATGGAGGCAGAGACTGGAGTGATGTGGCCACAAGCCCAGGGACGCCTGGAGCTACCAGGAGCTGGGAGAGGCAGGAAGGAGCCTCTCCTGGGGCCTGTGGAGGGAGCAGCCCTGGGATATAGTTCTGGAGGCTGGAAGTTCCAGATGAAAATGTTGGTGGATGGAGACTTTACCTCTTTCATGTTTACACGGTTGGAGCTGGAACATATTCCTCTTAGCCAAGTATATCAAGAATGGAAGAAAAAGTATCCAATGTACTCAGCCCGACTATGAAACTAATTTATAGCTTTCATATGAAGGCTATAATGAAAGCTATAACCCAAGAATATGGGGAAAGGGGCAAGAGAGGGGAGAGGTGGGGGAGGATGTGTGGAGGGAGGGTAATTGGTGGGTCCACACCTATGATGCATCTTAGAAGGGTACAGGTGAAACTTACTAAATGTGGAATATAAATGTCTTAACACAATAACTAAGAAAATGCCATTAAGGCTAAGGTAAACGGTTTGATGAAAATTTTGCAGATTGTATATGAAACCAGCACATTGTACCCCATGATTGCATTAATGTATGCAGCTGTGATTTAATAAAAAATTAAAAAAAAATAATTGAGAAAAATGTAGGGCCTTCCTCTGGTTTGGTCTTTGGCTCAAGGGAATGTTGTTGCTAGTTTGATCCTCTATCCAGACCACTCAATCTTTCTGCAAATCAGCAAGAGTATTGTTTTGCTTCCATATTTTATATGTGTTCACTAAAGTGGCACCTCCAATTTCCTTCCAGAACTTTTCTTTTGCATCCATAAGTTGGCTAACTTGTGCAAGAGGCCTAGTTTTCAGCCTATCCCAGTTTTTAGCGTGCCTTCCTCTCTAAGCTTTTGATTAAAATGAGTGACATGCAACTTGTCCCTTCACTTGAACACTGAGTGGCCATTACAGGGTTATGCATTGTCCTAATTCCAATATTGTTGTGTCGGAAATGATGAATGCATGTTATATATTTGGCTGTGAATAGAGAGGTCTGAGGAGAGGGAGAGAGATGAAGAATGTCTGGTGGGTAGAGAATTCAGAATACACACAATACTTACCAATTACCTTCTCATTCTTTTACGGGCACAGTTTGTGATACCCTAAATCTTACTGTAGTAACTAATCACAGATCACCATGACACATAATATTGATGAAAAATTTCAGATATTGTGACAATTACCAAAATGTGACACAGAGAAGTTGATGCTTTTGGAAAAGTGGTCCCAATAGACTTGCTCAAAACAGGGTTGCCACAAACCTTTAATTTGTGAAAACTGCAGTATCTATAAAGTGCGGAAAAAGAAAAGTTCAATGAAATGATGTATGCATGTTATATATTTGGCTGTCATCACAATTTCACAGCTGACATGGATTATTCTTCTACCTGATTGGATTTTGGTAATGGCATTATCTCATAAATGCAGACACTTACCTGAAAAATACTAACCATTTTCTGTCAAACATTTATATCTATTTCCACCATAAAAAGAATTAGTCTAAAACTCTGACAAGCAGTAAGCCACTCAAGCCATCTCTATGGAAAGCTGTTTTCCTTGTCAGGCCTATTGAGTTTACACAGTTCTGTCTGCCTGTGTAGGACAAACCTGAGTTGGAGCTGGAACTATCTTCTACCTTAATTTTCTTTACATTTGTCCTAATTTTACCCTCTTGTTTTCCAACTGCTATTTTTTCCCATCTCCTTAAATTTCTTTTGCATCCATAAGTTAGCTAACTTGTGCAAGTCTTCCCTAGGGATTCCATCTCTGTTGTAGTTTTCAGCAGTGACCTCCATGCAGATAACACTTAAATCTAATCTCCAGCCCTGATTCTCTGTTGTGAATTAGGGTTGTATTGCAAACTCTTTTTGTTATTGTTGTTGCAGTTTGGCAGGGGCCAGGTTTGAACCCACCACCCTTGGTATATGGGGCCGGGGCCCTACTCACTGAGCCTTAGGCACTACCCCTCTTTTTTTTTTTTTTAATCAAATCATAAACACATAGATCATGTATACATTAATGCATTTATGGTGTATGATGTGCTGATTTCATAGAATTAGGAATGCTTACATCACACATGTTAATATATACCTCATCTCATTTACTTAATTATTGTGTTAAGACATTAATACTTTATAGTTATTAGATCTGACATGTACCCTTGCATTATGCACCATAGGTGTGATCCCACCATTCACCCTCCCTCAATCTGACCTCCTCTCTCCCCTCCCTATCCCAACTACCTCCTTCATCCTGGGCCATAGTTGTGATCTATTCTTCATATAAAAGTGTGAGTGATTGTAAATTGGTTTCATAATAGTACTGACTACATTAGATATTTTTTCTTCCATTCCTGAGATACTTTATTGAGTAGGATATGTTCTAGCTCCATCCATGTAAATGTAAAAGAGGTAAAGTCTCCATCTTTTTTAAAGGCTGCATAATATTCCATGGTATACATATACCACAATTTATTAATACATTCATGGGTCGATGGGTACGTAGGCTTCTTCTATGACTTGGCTATTATGAATTGAGCTGCAATGAACAATCCGGTGCAAATATCTTTGTTATAAAGTGATTTTGGGATATACACCTAGTAAAGGAATTGCAGGATCAAATGGCAGGTCTACTTTTAGATCCATGAGTATTCTCCTTACTTCTTTCCAAAAGGGATGTATGAGCTTGCACACCCACCAGCAGTGCAGAAGTGTTTTCTTTTCTCCACATCCACACCAACATCTGTAGTTTTGGGATTTTGTTATGTGAGCCACTCTTAGTGGAGTTAATGGTATCTCAAAGTGGTTTTGATTTGCATTTCTCTGATGATTAAAGATGATAAGCATTTTTTCATGTGTCTGTAGGCCATGCGCCTATCTCCTTCAGAGAAGCTTCTGTTCAAGTCCCTTGCCCACAATGAAATGGGATTTACTTGTTCTTTTCTTATTTATAAGTTTGAGTTCTCTGTGGATTCTGGTTATCAAATCTTTGACAGAAACATAACTTCACCTCCTCAGTTTCTGATCTTACCACTATTAAGACATTGTAGCTCTTTTCAGTTTCTCAGTTTCACTTTTTTTCAGACACCAAAGCTTGAATTTGATGCCACTGGCCAGTGTCTTTTCAGTTTATCTGATACCATTGCTAGATAAATTGTTCATGTACTTACTATTAACCTTTACAAAATCCTTCAGTGACGCCATGCTGACCACAGAATGAAACATACTTTAGACCAAACATTGTAGTCAACACAATCTGATATTTCCAGCCATAGTTCCTCCTGATTTTTGTGGGGTCTTCTACCCTATTCTTTTTAAGTCCCACCTTCATCAGCATAAATGATTCATTCCTTTAAAACATCTGCTGTTAAAGCACCTCCCATATTAATTACTGTGTGTGGATACAAATTATATTGGAGTTGTTATTTAATTTCAGTGACCCAAATCCAAGTACAAGGAGACAATTCAGCTCTCACCATTAAAGCAACTTTCTGTATTCCCAGCAGCAGGAAAACTTAAGAAAATATTCTATGTTCAGCTATAATATGTAAGGAACTTAGAAGTTGCCAATCCTATCCCTACAACAAGAAAAACTGGACAAGCCGCGAATCAATGACTTGGACCTACCAGAGAACTGAGGTCATAGGACAAATAGCTACCTAAACTCTAGAGATCCCAACATCCAGATAGATACAGCACCTGATGTTTGATCATCTCAGGTAGAAAGTGCTAGATGCACTTAACTAGTAATTTCAAAGAAAAGCTGGAGCCCAAAATGTGGACCAAAGTGAGAGTGAGGTTACTGGAGGTTGCTGTCATGGGAGGTGATTTAGGAGAGAGGAGAGACACACACTTTTCCTCCAGGAATACAAATGGATTCTCACAAGGAGGTTCTGAGGATTCAAGGAAGATTCCCCCACGGCCCTGGCTGGAGGAGGAAAAGAACAATCATTGTGAAACCCTACCAGAATCTTCTCTGTAACCAAAGTCCCATTCTCCACTAGGAAGGATTTCTCCCCAGAGGGCAATTACTGAAAACTTAGGCCAGCTAGAAGAAAGGAATTCTGCTCAGCTCCAGACAACTTTTCTGTATCACCTAAGGGGGAAAAAATTCATAGTCAACTGGAGAGAGGGCACCAAGGAAGTAAATAGGGAATGCTACAACCAGGGAAACAGTAGGGAAAAAAGCTATGCCCTGGGGTGGAATGAAAACACTTGCAAGGCTCGGCACCTGTAGCTCAAGCAGCTGGGGCACCAGCCACATACACCAGAGCTGGTGGGTTTGAATCCAGCCTGGGCCTGCCAAACAACACTGACAACTACAACCAAAAACCAGCCAGGCATTGTGGAGGGCACCTGTAGTCCCAGCTACTTGGGAGGCTGAGGCAAGAGAATTGTGTAAGCCCAGGATTGGAGGTTGCTCTGAGCTGTGACGCCATGGCACTCTACCCAAGGTGACTGCTTGAGGCTCTGTCTCAAAAAAAAAAAAAAAAACCCAAAAACAAACAAACAAACAAACAAAACACTTGCGAAAGACATCCTTTCAAGATGTAAGCCCACGGAAATACCAAAACTTAGAAGATTTTAGAATACTTCCTCTCTTTCATATCATACACAACAAGAAGCCTCCAGTGTAATAACAGTGGATTGCAGAAAAAAATCTTCAAGACACACTCTCTATAAGGAAAAATGCCAAAGGAAGTCTCAAAGCTCCAATGAGGACTTTGGAGGAATTTGAAATCTCCTGTATCTATAGCTGTGAATAAGATTAAAGATAGTCTAACTCCTAGCAAGATTTGTTACTAGTGTGAACATAAATCTTCACCCTAAAGAGCTATTTGTTTTAGTACCATTACTCATTCGAGCATATCTAGTTTTCAACAACAACAACAAATTATAAGACATACCAAAGCAAGAAAAAGCAAAGTCTGAAGAGAAAACAGTCATCAGATCCAGCCTCAGCTATGACACAGATGTTGGTGTCAGACAGGCAATTTAAAAAATAGCTACGATTAATATGTAAAGGCAAGTAATAAAAAAAAGGATACAACATGCAACCCAGATGAATAGTGAGATGGAGAGACACTGTAAGAAGAACCAAAGGAAATGCTAGGAATGAAAGAAATAGTAACAGAACAAAGAATGCCTTCAAGAGACTCATTGGTAGATGAGACAAAAGGGTAAACTTGAATGTTGGTCAATATAAAAAGTTCCCAAACTGAAATCCACAGGGGGGACATGGGAGGATGAAACAGAATATCCAAGAACTGTGGGACAGTATTGAAAGCTGGAACATATGTGTAATAAAAATATCAGAAGGATAAGAAAGATAACAGGACAGAAAAAAATATTTATAATGATAATGACCAAGAATTTCTCCAAATCAAAGACAGATTCCAAACCACAGAGGGATTTCATTTTGGGATTTTCAGAGGGATTTCATTGGCAGCAGACCTGTCCCTGCAAAAAACTATTTAAGTTCTTCAGAGAGAAGAAAAATGATATGGCTTGAAAAACTTAGATCTACCAAAAAGAGAATTAGAAAAGATAAATGAAGATAAAATAATATCAATTATTTTTTCTTATTTTTAATTGATCTAAAAGATAACTTTTTAATAATAGCAATAATGTAGAGGGTGACTGTAGTATAAGGACAGCTGAAATGATTGACAGCGACGTCATAGGGGATAAGAGGGACTAATTGTGAGTATACACTTTCTAAGGAAAGTGTAGCTATGGGTTCGGCACCTGTAGCTTAGTGGCTAGGGCGCCAGCCACATGTACTGGAGCTGGCGGGTTCAAATCCAGCCTGGGCCAACTACAACCACAAAATAGCCAGGCATTGGAAAAAGAGAGATCTGTTTGAGGGTTTGGGTTGTAAATGTTACGTGTTTTGAACTTTTAACAAGTTTGGCCAATCTTTCTGTGCCTCAGTTTTATATTCTAATTGAAGATAATAATAGAATCACCTTATTGGATTCTGAAGATTAAAATGAGATAATTTAAGTAGCATGTTTAGAGGAATACTTGGCTTACATAAGCTCTCTAAATGGCTATTGACAATAAATACACTGGGATTCTAGCTCTGACTTTTTCCACATTCTCCAAGTCATTTAACACTCCCAAACTAGTAATACTTGACTATAAACTGAAGGTCTTATAATATTTATGGGACTGAGCACAGTGGCTCACAACTGTAATCCTAACACTCTGGGAGGCCAGGAGGAATACCTGAGCTCCGGAGTTTGAGACCAGCCTGAGCAAGAGGTAGATCCTAACTATACTAACAAGAGAAAAATTAGAGCAGAGGTTCTCAACCTGTGGGTCGCAACCCCTTATTAACAATGAAAACACACTGCGGCATTAGGAACGTTGAGAACCACTGAATTAGACAGACCTGGTGGCAGGCACCTGTATTCCCAGCTACTCAGGAAGCTGAGACAGAAGGATCTCTTGAGCCCAGGAGTTTGACACTGCAGTCAGCTATGAGGATACGATTGCATTCTAGCCAGGGAGACAGAGCAAGATCTGGTCTCAAAAAAAAACCAATATGAGTACTAGGCTAAGTAATTACTGTTACCTGAATTGCCAAGGTAAATCTGTTAATTATTTTCTAATTATTTAAATGGCCATGTGTGCTTATTGTGAAATGTGAATAGTCTCTATTATACTCTTCTATGTCTGGCCTTTTGTTTACTACACACTGATACAAGTTACCTTTTCCAAGTCTAAAAATTCTTTTTAGGAATATGACATCTTTGATAAACTGGAGCTCTCGTTTGCCTGAATGGCGAGGGAAGTTCTACTAAAAAATAGTTCCAAAGAATTCTGGCTTTTTCACATTTCACGGATGACATTCCCAATGCAGGATCATTTCATGCTTTGTTATTGAACTAAACAATTTAAAGGGTGGCCAATGTGACTCAAGGCGTAGGGCGCCAGCCCCATATACTGGAGGTGGCGGGTTCAAACCTGGCCCCGGCCAAAAACTGCAAAAAATAAATAAATAAAGATGTATGTTTAAAAAAAATAAAAATAAAAAAATTAAGATGAAGTAGATGTAACATTACTTGCAGGTGGAGGGAAATACGTTTACATGTATTTTAAAATTTTCAGTGGTTGACATTTCGGCCACTGGGTGTCATCACAGATCTATCTTTAAAACTGTGGCATTTTCAGCAGCTGACGGGAGGTAGAGGTTGAATGCGATTTGATGACTTCAGTTGTTCATCAATGATGAAAACATATGATTAATTTTCATATTAATTATATAAAATTCTTTGTAAAGTAAAACTTGGACATCTTTTAGTCTTTCTTCACAACAAGTCGCATGGATGGAAGCAAATTTTCTTCTAACAGTGTGCAGAGGGCTTTAAGTGAGAGAGACAGTGTGGTAAGAAGGCTAAGACTGAGTGAGGACATATAAACAGTTGTACTGCAGCCTCACTGGAGGACCAGTGCTAACTAAAGACTTACCCCGCAAAGCTTCCCACAGGTGTCACCTGTGACATTAGTGCCTGAAAATGACCTTTGTCTAACTTAACTTCTTTCAATCCTCACAACCTCTATAAAGTAAGTACTTTTATTTTCTCCATTTTACAGATGTGGAAACTGAGGCACAGAGAGGTTAGTTAGACACCCAAGGTCAGATACTAGCTGGCAGATTCAGAATTTAAGACAGAGAACTTTCCCAAGAGCAGCAAATTATACCTTTGGAAAAGACCCAGGGAGTGTCTTCTCAGAGAATGGTCCTTCACCCACCTTCCTTAAAAATCTCATACGAATAGTTGTTAAATATGAAAATCATCAAAATATATATTTCCGTCTCATCCCAGAGCTACTGAATCAGGCCCTCGGGTGTAAGGTCTGGGAATCTGCATATTAGCAAAGTTCCATCAGGCGACAGGGTTCAGGCACACCAAACTTTGAGAATGCATTCGTCAGAATGAAGTTGGAAGGCATCATCTCCTGGGAAGAAAAGAGAGAACAGCCCTCTGGAAACATGGCAGGGATGGAATCCGGACTTGGGAACCATCCCATAGACTCTTCAATACATACTCCTGGTGCACTGGAGACCACCTTCCTGATTACCAGCTGGCCTCAGGTGGTGTCATCCCATCCACCCTCCGCTGGGTGTGCACCTGCTCACGGGCGGAAGTCAACTCTAACTCAGGGGTTCAAACCCCCGAGTGCTCACCCCAGTCACTCTGGAAGACATTTAAAACACACAGACGCCTGGAACTACCCCAGACCAATTGAATCAGAATTTTGGCGTGGGGCCCAGAGAATTGGTATTAAATTTTCTTTCCACCCGAGATCCTCCTGTGTAGCCACAGTTGACAACCTACTATCCGGAACAATAATTTTTAAAATGAATTTTTAACAAGTATCACAGAAGTGGTGGATTCTCCTGCTGATAGTTTGCAAGATGTACTTTGAGAAACTCCATGGCAAAAACTAAGAACGCATGCCCAGGATAAGAACATCAGGGAAGTTTTTTTTAAAAGTTAGACTAAGGCCCTTCTAGATAAAATTAAGTATGGCTGGTTTTTTGGGTCCAACGTTGGGGCAGCCTTGAACCACGTGTCCACGACTGAGGAGGAGGCATCTGTCAGGGGGCCATCAAATTCAGCCAGTGTCTCTCTGCTCACGCCTGACTCACTTGGACAGAGGGTCATGTTTTGTTCAAGATGAGACCTGATTGGCCACGTGGGCACCCCAGCACACTGCCGCCAGACCAGTTGTATGTTAGGTGAGTTCATTGTGTATGAGGGAACACTGCCTCCCAGTTACAATCTAGGGTCCCAGTTTATATCCCAGTGCTGACCGCCCCCCCCCCACACACAGACATTGAGGTCTGCAGAGATCTCTCATTGCACTTTTCCTGTTTAACAATCATTCTCCACCTCGGGATGGAGGCTATCGAGTCTAAGAGACTGGACTGTCTAGCTTATTCATTAGTGTTTTCAGAATTTGGTACAGCACCTGGAGTCCATTCTAAAGGACTCTCTGTCCTTCCGCCATCATCTATGATATCAGTGGGCTAATTCTTCTCAATGAAACCCTTTTGTGCCCGCTTAGCAGAAAGCCTGAAATACTGATAGAAGATGGATAGCAGTTGGAGTCTAGACACAGGATGCCACGTGGCTGGGAAAATGACCCCACATCTTGTTGTAATGACCAAGCCCCCTGTCCCTGCACTAAGCCCCAACCCACAAATTTAACAAACTTTTTACCCTTCAAAGGGGAAGTACCCTGTATTTTAGCCCCAATCCCGGTAAGGGTGGAGGAGCTAAATTCCGGAATAAGAGATAAGCAGGGAGGGGTACGCGTCCCAAGTTCTCTAGAAACTTACCTAACTCCTATGCCCGTCCCCTGTACCCCTGAACTATGTATGAACCATGAAGTAATGAACTTATGATGTACCTTGTGATTTATGAACCAATATGTACCCCTCACCCTGAGATCCTGTCTTAACTGCTATGATTAGATTCTGAATTGTGCTAGCGTGCTTTGCTCACCATGCAAGAAAAATGGTATAAAAGGATTGCCCGCCTGGCATTCGCGGCTGTACGCCTTTATGGTATCAGCCCCCTGCAGGTGTAATAAATTTTATCAATTATTGCATCAAAGTGGGGTCCAT
>CAUYRH010021217.1:0-10782 GCA_963574655.1 Perodicticus potto | reverse complement strand
GGCGCCTGTAGTCCCAGCTACTTGGGAGGCGGAGGCAGGAGACTCACTTGAGCCCAGGAATTGGAGGTTGCTGTGAGCTGTGATGCCACAGCACTCTACCCAGGGTGACAGCTTGAGGCTCTGTCTCAAAAAAAAAAAAAAGGGATACAGTCTGTCAGAAGTGATTCATGAATAGTACAATAGCATAGTTTCAAAGACCATCCCTTTTAGTATGTTATTGATGTTATAGAAAAATGTTGACAAGCAAGGATGCCCACGATTTACTGTTAAGGGAAAGAATCACATTCTCTGAAGCATGAAGTATCTGTGATGCTCCTGCTTTTTGTTCCCTAAACTACACTTATTCATGGGGAAAAGGGCTAAAACGTTAATAGTACTTATTTGGTTCGGAGGTATCAGGACTGATTATAATTGCATTATTTTTGCTTATCTATAATTTCTATACATTTCATGTATTACTAAATATTACTTTCAAAGAAATTAATGTTTTCCATATTTTTTTCTAATGCTTTGACCTCTAGTTATCTTCTTATATCAGAATGCTAAAACATTACCTTCTTTTGTAAAGTCATTTTTGGGTAAATCTTTAGTATGTAGAAGTGCCACATCCTACCTTAACAATTTGAAACAACATAGCCTGGGCAACATAGTGAGACCCTGTCTCTATAAAAAAATTTTTTTAACCAATCCGCCGCAGCAGCCATTGGAGTTTCCAGCTGCTGTCGCAGGCATGGCTCTGTGCTACCCCATGGCCCTGGGTCTCAACAAGGGCCACAGGGTGACCAAGAACAAGGGCAACCCGAGGCACAGTTGCTGCTGCCAGTGCCTCACCAAACAGAGGAAGTTCGTGCGGGACATGATCCAAGAAGTGTGTGGCTTTGCCCCGCATGAGCGGCGTGCCATGGAGCTGCTCAAGGTCTCCAAGGACAAATGGGCCCTCAAGTTCATCAAGAAAAGAGTGGGGATACACATCCGTGCTAAAAGGAAGCGGGAGGAGCTGAGCAACATCCTGGTCGCCATGAGGAAAGCAGCTGCCAAGAAAGACTGAAAGCCCCTTCCGTATTAAAAAAAAATTTTTTTTTTTGGATTATTCGGGAGTGGTAACTTGAGCCTGTAGTCCCAAAGACTTGGCAGACTGAGGTGGGAGGATCCCTTGAGCCCAAGAGTTTGAGGCTGGCCAGGTGCGGTGGCTCATGCCTATAGTCCTAGCACTTTGGGAGGCAAGGCAAGTGGATTGCTTGAGCGTAGGAGTTGGAGAGCAACCTAAGCAAGAGCAAACCCCCCATCTCTACTAATAAATACTAGATAAACTAGCCAGGTATTGTGGCTGGCACCTGTAGTCCCAGTTACTGGGGAGGCTGAAGCAAGAAGATCATTTGAGCCCAAGAGTTTGAGGTTGCTATGAGCTATGATGCCACAGCAGTCTACTGAGGGTGACAGAGTGAGACTCAGTCTCAAAAAAAGAAAAAAAAGGAGTTCAAGGCTGCAGTGACCTGTGATTGTGCCATTGCATTCCAGCCTGGGCAACAGACCAAGACACAGTCTCTTGTTTAAAAAAAAAAAAAATTAAGAAAGGACAGATTTAGAGGTGAGAAAATAGATTGAAATCCCTCTAACTTTTGTAATAAAAGTTTATTATGATTTAAGATAGGAGTCACAATATATAATAAGTGGCTCACAAACACACTCAAATACATTCTGAGAAAATTCTGGCTCCCTTTTTATTATGTGGGGTAAATACTGCTGTAGATATTCAGGGATATAAAAAATATTAATATTACTATTTTAACTCCCATAAATATTTATGAGTTATATAGTGAATTAAGGAAAATGATATCACTTTCCGTTGTTAGCACTCCCTAAACTATGGAATTAGTTCACCCAAGCAGTTTGTTCATTTTGAGACAAAGTCTTGCTCTGTTGCCCAGGGTAGAGTGCAGTGGTGTCATAATACCCCACTTCAACTTCAAATAATTGGGCTCAAGTGATCTTCCTGCCTCAGCTTCCCAAGTATCTGTTCAAGCAATCATCCCACCTCGGTCTCCTAGAGTGCTAGGATTACAGATGTCCAGCCAAGCAGTTTATTTTTAATTCACCTGATTTTACTTAAAATTGTCTTTCTGTAAATTAAAATAGAGTTCTCCTTGTAAAGCAACATTACCCAGACACCTTGAATGTGATGATTTGCATTATCTCTTGTTTCCATCTTTTACCATAGCTGCAGAACATGGTTTCTAAAGAAAATGAATGTCATTATTAAGTCCGTTAAAGAAAAATTGCCATACCCATATAGATGAGTAGTCCGTTTTAATTCATTATTTGGAATTTGTTGAAATCCTTTAATGGATATTTTTGATAACTAAGGAGAGGGGGCCAGTTGGATATTCACTGATTCCTTCAGTAAACTTTTACATACCACCCATGATGTGCTAGGCACTGGGCATTCCCCACTTGTATTCCTTTCTTCCTTCAAGCCTACCTTGTGCTGAGCACTGTGTTATACTCCGAGGATACCGTGTTAAAAGAGGAAAACTTGATGTCTACTCTCATGGGGCTTGCATTCTCGTAGAGGGAAAGACATATATATAGATAGTGCACAATGCAGGTGCATGGGACAAGTATGCCAGGAAGAGTAAGATCAGAACAAGCATTGTAGAGGAGAAAATCTTGCTGAGCCTTAAAAAAATATGAGATCTGACAATTAAGTTCACAAATTCATCCTAGAAAAAGTGCTACATGTCTCATTGCTGAATATCACTATGGTCACCTTCAAAGTACTCCCTTTGGAAAACTGCACTGATGCCAGCACCTGTACACCCTACAAAGCAATTTTGGAACTCTTTTTCCGAAATAGCTCCATCAGAGAGCTATCATCGAATTATCCTTGATGTCTTGAATGTCATCCAAATGTCTTCCTTTCAATATTTCTTTAATCTTAGGGGAAAGAAAGAAGTCATTGGGGTCCATATCAAGTGAGTAGGGAAGGTGTTCCAATAGTTATTTGTTTATTGGCTAAAAACTCCCTCACAGGCTCGGTGCCTGTGGCTCAATGGGCTAAGGTGCCAGCCATGTACACCTGAGCTGATGGCTTCGAATCCAGCCTGGGCCACCAAACAACAATGGCGGCTGCAACCAAAAAAAATGGCCGGGCGTTGTGGTGGGTGCCTGCAGTCCCTGCTACTTGGGAGGCGGAGGCAGGAGACTCGCTTGAGCCCAGGAATTAGAGGTTGCTGTGAGCTGTGATGCCACGGCACTCCATCCAGGGTGATAACTTGAGGCTCTGTCTCAAAGAAAAAAAAAAAACTCCCTCACAAACAGTGTCATGTGAGCTGGTGCATTGTCATGATGTAAGAGCAATGAGTTGCTGGCCAAGATTTTCAGTTAAGATTTCCCTGTTTCTCTATCTATGTTTACTTTGTCTGCTATGTTTCTAATAGTCATCTGATAATTTTGACACACGATGAATTTTTGCAAAGTTTTCATCTGTTCTGCTCATTACTGGCCACACTGACCTCTCTTCCTCTCTTCATCAGTGACATTTTTCTCCCCTCAGAAAAACATTTAATCCATTTGTACATTGCCATATATTTCTTTATTATTATTAGCATTGTTATTTTTATTGAGGAACTCTGTAAGACAGGTCTTATATGAATTTTGAAACATAAAATTTGTTAATTTCTCAAATTCAAAACATTGGAACCTAACTTATGACATTCAACAATGACAAATACATGGTCAGTTGTAACTGTAGCTGTTTCATTTTAGAAAATTAGACATTGAAAGCTTTGGAAGTTATTCAATATTTCAAAAGATACATTATTATGCTAATAGTAGTAGTTTTATGAGATGCTATAAAGAAAATGAAAATGTGGGACAATACAGCTTTCAAGATAAAGATGTCTTAGGCAGTTACACACTGCCATTTTCTTCATGGCACTATCCCCATAAATTTGGACTAACATCTCCCTGATTTCACTTCCACTCTTGCCAAGTTTAACAAGAAATGTAATGTTTGTTCATTGCTCTAATTCAAACTCTGACATTCTCATGATGGCACACAAAAACATGCAATAACAATAATGAACACCATTCAGCAAGATACTGCCACACATCAGCGCAAACACAGCTGTAAGACAGTGATATACCAAGGTTATGAAACCTTACTGAGTTGTTCCTACAGTGCTGCCAACGTAAGTGCATGGTGGTGAGTTTGTGATCTTAATTGTCAGGCCTTGTAAGTTGCTTATAGTGCAAAGGAATTCATCATTATGACAGCAACATGAGAGAAAGAGGAAGAAGCTGGATAGGGAGCCTAGGTCAGTTAACTTGGATTAAGGGGACAGAGTGGAGAGATAAGAGATACAATGTATGGTAACAAAATGGGAACATGGTCTTGATGGCTGGATTTGGGAGTAAAAGAAATCCAAGAGGCAAGAAAGACCTAAATAGCTGGGTGTTGTGGCGGGCGCCTGTAGTCCCAGCTACTTGGGAGGCTGAGGCAAGAGAATCGCCTAAGCCCAAGAGCTGGAGGTTGCTGTGAGCTGTGACACCATAGCACTCTACGAAGGGGGACAAAGTGAGACTCTGTCTCTAAAAAGACAAAGAAAGAAGGACCTCCAAGTTGGGCAGTCTTAGTAGTCACCGGTGTGTATTGGTATTGTCCCTGGACATGGGACAAGTTTGGTGGTGATGAATAAACTAAGCTTTAAGGTGTATGTGTAGGTCTAAAGGCAGAGGAGAGTCTGGGCCAGAAATACAGATTTGAGAATTGTCTCTTTTACACTCTGGGAGGCCAAAGCAAGTGGATTGTTCCAGACCAGCCTGAGCAAGAACGAGACCCCATCTCTAAAAATAGCCAGGTGTTGTGGTGGTTGCCTGTAGTCCCAGATACTTGGGAGGCTGAGGCAAGAGAATCACCTGAGCCCAAAGGTTTGAGGTTGCTGTGAGCTATGATGCCACAGCACTCTACTGAGGGTGACATAGTGAGACTCTGTCTAAAGACACAGACACTGTTTGTGTCTTAGAGCTACAAATTAATGACAACTAGGAAAGAACTTGATGTTTTAGACTTTTATTCTAATTATTACATTGGCAGAGCTACTCTTTCATTTCCATTATTTCAAATTATTCACTCCATAAAGGAAAAGCCCCAGCAATGGTTAATCACAGCAATATAATGATTGACTTTGCATTATAATCACCTGAGGAGTTTGAAGATATAAAGACCTGGATCCAACACCCACAGATTCTGATTCATAGGTGAGGCAGAGACATTCACCCCTTCTCAGCCCCTGGCAGTGGGTGAGATCATGTGACAAGTCCTGGCCAACAGATTGTGGGTCAATGAGATAGGAGCCACTTACCCTGTCTTCCCTGGCCATAGCATCAGGACTAGGCCTGATCTACAGATGATGGAGTCAGAGAGAGAAGCAGCCTATACCCCCAAACCCCTGCTTGGAAGAGTCCCTGTAAGAACATCAAACCCAAACCTTTCAGTGTTAAATTGCTGCCCCATTATGGAGTGTCTGTTACTGCAGCATAGCCTAGCCAATCCTGATCAATACAGCCTGCCATCTGTGTGGCCTGGAAATCAGCTCTTTAAACAAGCAGTTACGATTCTGGTGCAGTGGCCCACTGACCACCCTTTGGGACCAAAGACTGGACTGACCCTCTGTAATGGCACAGGTCTCATGGGTGCCTTAGGAACTTTCTTAATGCCCAGATTGTTAGATCTGCCATAAGGGATTTGGCTAGCAAATGGTGTGCTCTTCATTTAGAAAAGTTAATAGGATGTGTCATGAAGAAAGCACAGATCATCAGTATAAGTGATGCGTTGGTCACATTTTGTTGAACATTTACTATGTGCAAGGCACGGTACTAAATGTCTCACGTATGTGATCTCATTACCCCCATTATTGCAAGGTAGATATGATTATACATGGGGTGGAAGTGCTAAAGTGGTAGAGTGCAATTTGAACCCAGTTCTGTCGGATTCCAAACTTATACTTTGACTTATATGGTCTTAATTTGCATACTTTACTCCCCCGATGTCTTAGAGCTGGAGGCTCACAATTGAGGGTGACTTTAATGCCCCCATCAGAATGACTAACAAAGGTAAGCATTTTTCAGGCTTTGGGGATATCTCTCTAGCATAAAGGTGAAGATTTTTGATTTCTAAGAGCTGCAAAGAAAGTATGTTGTGAGTTTACAGTTCCTTCTATGGAGATCTGACACTCTAATTAGAGTTTGCATATCAGCAAACCAAATTGATAGCACAAATTACTTGTAATGAAATTTCTTTGTAAGTTTTATCCACTGACTGGCTCAACGCCTGTGGCTCAACAGGCTAAGGTGCCAGCCACGTACACCTGAGCTGGCGGGTTTGAATCCAGTCCAGGCCCACCAAACAACAATGACAGCTGCAACCAAAAAAAAAAAAAAATGGCCGGGCGTTGTGGCGGGCGCCTGTAGTCCCAGCTACTTGGGAGGCAGAGGCAAGAGACTCGCATGAGCCCTGGAATTGGAGGTTGCTGTGAGCTGTGATGCCACAGCACTCTATCCAGGGTGACAGCTTGAGGCTCTGTCTCAAAAAAAAAAAAAAAAAAAAGTTTTATCCACTGACTATGTCAAGAAGTCTGAAAGATACTCTCCAAATCAACAGTCCAAATGTTTCATTCTCTGTTGATTCTTAGCAATTTAGTGTCCTCTACTTAAAAAGCAGAGCTATTTCTTCTTGAGGTGATAAGCTTAAATTCTCCCAGTCTTCTCCTAGTCTTATAATTTTGCACTTGCTGCCTCTTCAGAACAGGTGGCCGAACAGTTCATATAGATAAAGAACCAGAGTTTAGCGAACTAGCAGGTGGCCAGTGGAAGAGGTGGGAATGCTTAAGTAATCATAACAACAACAACAACAGCAACACAATACCCTGAAAGCCTTCTCAATAAGAGAAGTTGTCCTCCCAACAGACTGTGGATGAGTTTTTTTAAACTCTGTTAAATGTCAAACCAGCTGATTATATCAAATGTTGACAAGCATTCAAAAGGGCTTTTTCTTATCAAATAGAGAACCTTGTTGCACAAGCTACAGTCTACAACAGTTGGTAATCTTGCTAAAAACCTTGGCTAGAAGCCCTCTGGATTGTGTGCGTATGTGTTTTAACTTCCCTTCAGATATGGCTGGTATGGAGGAAGAAGTTACTGTGGGATCCCATAACTGGGAAAGTGATTTCCTTGCTATTGCTAAAAAGGTTGATTGGTTGCTATCATTTAATGTCATCTTACAGAGCAGTTAAAAATTTTAGAATAATTACATGCAAGCCCATGAAATATTACCAAACAATATATGCTTGCATCTCATTTTCAAACAAAAGAGCATGGAATAAAAAGGTCTCTGCAGTTCCAAAGCACCCCCGATCCAGGAATCCACACCTTGCGGTTGTGGGGAGTCACAGAGGCAGGAATTTGCCCTGGGTGGAAAGTTCATTGAACATGCTGTGCTATTTGAAAATTATTTGTTCCAAAAGCCCTTCAGAAACCAGTAATCCTATTAGCCTGGCTTCTGGAACAGTTACCTACCTGCAGTAAAAAAGTAATTACAACTGTCAGCCAGCAAATAATTGCTGCAGTGTCTAAATGAATGGGGCGTCTTCTCTGGAAGGAATTACTATTCCTTAGTGAGTCAGCTCAGCCCATCAACTCTTGCCTTGGTTGCCGATGAATTGGGCCATCTGCCTAAACCAGTGAGGAAGGGGGAAAAGGTGACCGAACAAGGTAGTAGGACAAGGTCTGTCCAGGGCTTATCAGCTGCAGGGCTTTTCTGAGCCGTGCGAAGGTGGACACACCTGCTCTGCCAAGCCACTTGCAACCCTTTCCTGAAGACGTGGGCACCCTGAGCAGGTTTCACATCCAAGGTCTTGGCCACTGGCTGCATCATAAAACCTCTGAAGCATCACCCTTTCTTTGCCAGTGCTCACCAAACTTAACAAGGGAATCTAGTACACCAGCATTGCTGAGCACCCAACTGGGTTACAGCATAGGGGCATCAAGGTAGATTATTTCAAAGAAAATGAATGGGAAGTGTTTGGCAAGGATGGAGAATCAATTTGCACAAGGAAAAAATTCCAGTATGTTGGGGTAATGCCTTTCCAATAATGCTCAGAAACCCCAGGTGTTTAGGATTCCTAAAGGATCCTACTTGTACCTCTTGAAAAGTCTGCTCTGTTTGTTATCCCCAACATCATCAGTAGCTGGAGGACTGGGGTCCAGCAGAGCCTACTCTGGCCTGGGGGAAGGCAGGACGTGAGTCAGCTGCATGGGTTTCGGCCCAGGTCTCAGGTTTTTTGGGCCTCTATTTCATCTTGTGTAATATTTTACAAAGGAGCTGTGATTGTTGAGAGCTCTCCTGGTTCTAAATTCTCCCTTGGGCTTGGGCACAAATGGACTTTGAGGTTTTAACTCTGGTGGAATCCTGTGGACGGTCAGCTTTGGGGATGAGGGATTGGAGGAAGTCTCCAGTGATTTCTTTTTGGAGCTCTCAGGAGCTTAATTGAAAGGTTTTTTGACAGGCTACCCCGGTATGGATAGACAGAGGGCATGGATAAGTCCTTAGGGAGATTTAGAGATACGGAATTGCTGCAGATTTGGGAAGGAGCAGGTTGGCAGGTGGAGGCCAGATTCTGTGGTAGCTATGTGCCTAGAGGCTGGGACTTGTGCAAGCCAGCGCACTTCCCTGGCCTTCACATTATCCCCAGTCCTTTGCAAATGAAGATGAAGCACTTGAGAGAACCTTCTCCTGGTTAACACTGCTGATGCAAAGAACAGAGCGCCTGTGCTGAGCCACCAGCCTCCTGCTTGATGTTCTGTTTCAGTGACACCCAGTTCAGCAACTCAGAGTTGCCAGCATAAATAACAGACCACGGTGCACCTGCTTTCTGCTCTCATCAGTCCCAGTCTAATATTAATGTCTATTCATAATACTGAACACTTAACTGTCAACACATTTACTCCTCACAGACCAACAATATCAGTCTAGAATATGTCCTAAGAAGACGTGAATTCTTTCCTAAATAATTATGTGTGAGATTAGTTACGTAAGTAACAGTAATTAAGCATGAGTAAAAATGCCTAAGATTATTAATTCAAAGTGCATGTTCCTTCTGTCCACATTAGATTTACTGTAATCATGTCTATGAAAAATGTTACTAGAAAGATGTGTATTTAATGTGCACCTATGAAAGATGTCACTTGGCTTTTGGTGCACTACTTTAAGCTGCTCAGCAACTACCCTGCTTTTTTTTTTTTTTTTTTAAATTAACAATATTGGATGCAAAAACTAGGGCAATAATTCATCTTGTTTTTATAAAGTACTTTGTTCGACACATTTTGCTGGCAAAGTTTGACCCTGTGAAACTCTGAAACTCCCACTCCCTATCAGATACGTTTCCTTTTTTCTTTTATTCCTTTCTTTTTCTTTTTTGAGACAAGGCCTTGCTCTGTCTCTAGGCTAGAGTGCAGTGGCACAATCATAGCTGACTGCAGTCTTGAACTTCTGAGTTCAAGTGATCTTCCTGCCTTGGCTGCCCGTAGAGCTGTGATTGTAAGTATAAGCCACTGTGGTCAGCCCTTTTTCTTTCTTTTTTCTTTTTCCTTTTTTTTTTAGGTTTCAGATTAATCTGAGGGTACAAATGATTAAGTTACAATGTTTGCATTTGTTAGGTAAAGTCCCTGTTGTACTTGTGTCCCATACCCGGGAGATACCCTTACATAGATACCCTTACGTGGTGCCTATTACGTGGAGGCACACCTCTGCCTTCCTCCCTTCTGCTTCCCTCCTCCCCCCAACTTGGATTGAATTGAGTTTTTCTCTGCCCTCTTCATTTTATTGTATTATTATTTTATGTTTTATTTCCTTTCATCTCATTTATCTTTTAGAGACAGAGGTCATGCTCTGTTGCCCAGATTGGACTTGAACTCCTAGGCTCGAGCATTCCTTCTGCTTCAGCCTCTTGAGTACCTGGAACTATAGGCGTGTGCCACCAAAATGGCTCCATATGTTTTATTTTCAGTGTGACATTCCTACATCCATTCTATAAGTGTGGAGTGCTAGTCTTTGCTGGGGACTAGATACCTAAGTGAGACCGAAATTGAGAACGACTGTTTTCTGCTTTTATTTACCTTGGAAGCTCATCTTTTTTCAAAGCTTTAAGCTCTATGCAGGTAACTCTTATATCAACGTTTCCAACCCTTTAGACTTCCAGACCCATGTCCCCACTCATTTATTCTGTTGTCTGAAACCAAACTCTCTCCGGGATACTCTTTGTCTGAGAGCTGTTTTTTGTTGTTTTTTTTTCTGGGCCTCGAAAGGTCACAAGTATATGGCTGTGAGGAGAGGGTCAAGGGAGATGATTCCAGGAGGAAAGCAGCAAAAGCAAATGGAGAATTAGGAATAGAAGTGACATGGTAGTGTCCAAGTGAGGGGCCTGCCAGACTCCTGTAGACTAGGAGGAGGAGAAAGGGGGAATCGGGTAGACCTTGTATTTTACTGATGGAAGCAGTGGGTGACATTCATCCATTAGGAGGCTGTTTTAATAGTACAAGTATTACATGATAATGGTATGGATTAAAATCACATCATTTTGATGCTTTTTTTTTTTTTTTTTGAGACAGAGCCTCAAGCTGTCACCCTGGAGAGAGTGCTGTGGCATCACAGCTCACAGCAACCTCCAATTCCTGGGCTCAAGCGAGTCTCCTGCCTCCACCTCCGAAGTAGCTGGGACTGCAGGC
>CAUYRH010021211.1:0-12663 GCA_963574655.1 Perodicticus potto | reverse complement strand
GAGCCCTAGAACAGGCTGAATAATGGCCACCCAACATACAAGTTCTAATCCCTGGCACGTGTGAATGGAACCTCATCTGGAAAAGGATTTTGCAGATGTAATGAGGTTTGGGATCTTTTTTTTTTTTTTTTTTTTTTTTTTTTGAGACAGAGCCTCAAGCTGTCACCCTGGATAGAGTGCTGTGGCATCACAGCTCACAGCAACCTCCAGTTCCTGGGCTCAAGCGAGTCTCTTGCCTCTGCCTCCCAAGTAGCTGGGACTGCAGGCACCCGCCACAACGCCCGGCCATTTTTTGGTTGCAGTCATCATTGTTGTCTGGCGGGCCCGGGCTGGATTCGAACCCGCCAGCTCGGGTGTATGTGGCTGGCGCCTTAGCCTGCTGAGCCACAGGCGCCGAGCCATAAATGGATATTGTTATGGACTCAATTATGCCCTCTCAAAATTCATATGTTGAAGACTTAAACTCTAGTACCTCAAAATATGACTGTATTTGGAGATGTGTTCTGTAAGAGGCAATGTAGTTTAAATGAGTTCATATGCCTAGGCCACAATCTAATCTGGCTTGTCTCATTATGAGAGGATATTTAGAAACATAAAGGGACACCAGGGGCATGAGGGCAGCAAGGTCACCCTGTGAAGGGGCCACAAGAGCATAGCCTTCTGCAAGCTGAGGACAGGTGTCAGGAGAAACAACTTTTCTGTCACTTTGATATTATACTTCTAGGCTTCAAAATTGTGAAAAATAAATGTTTGTTTTTAAAGCTATTCAATCTTTGGGATGTTGGTGTGGTAGCTATACCAACTAAGGCAGTCAGGAGCAATGAGAAGTTGTAGTGCTCAAAAAATGGTCATTAAACCTCATGTTCCTCTCTCAAAAGTCACAATATTCTTTGTAAAAAAGACCAAATCCAGGTCTGAGAAGAAAAGGTACAGGATAGTCCTGAAATAACTTTGTCACAAAAATCAAAATCTTATCAATCAGCTGTGGCGGGGGGGAGGTGGGTAGAAAGGTTCAAAGGATTGAATCTTAGAGCAAACTAAGGCAAGGATGGTAGCACTCTGAGAGGACAAGGTCAAAGGATCACTTGAGGCCAGGAATTTAAGATCAACCTAAGCAAGAGTGAGTCCTCATCTCTACTAAAAAAAAAAAAAAATGGATGGGAGTTGCGATGGGTACCTGTAGTGCCAGCTACTTGGGAAGTTGAGGCAGAAGGATCACTTGAACCAGGGATTTGAGGTTCTTGTGAGCTAGGCTGATGGCACAGAACACTAGCCTGGTCAACAGAGTGACACTGTCTCAAAAAATAAAATAAAAAATCATTCCTTCTTATCTATGTGTGCTATAACACAGTATAAGAAAATCATTGAAGAAGGAAGGTTTTCCTTTGAGAAGTACAATCTGTATAGCTATAACTCAGCTAATAGATGAAGAAGACAACATAAATTATTATATAACTTTGCTAATTTGCCACCGCCATGAAAAAAAAGTTGAGGGTATTAGTGGAGACTTTACCTTTTTTATGTTTACATGGATGGAGCTGGAAAATATTCTTCTTAGTAAAGTATCTCAGGAATGGAAAAAAAATACCCAAAGTACTCAGCACTACCATGAAACCAATTTATAATCACTCACACTTGCATATGAAAAATGAAACACAACTATAGCCTAGGATGAAGGTGGGAAGGGGAGAGAGAGGAGAAGGTGGGTGGGTTGATAGAGGGAGGGTTAGCAGGGGACCACACCTGTGGAGCATATTGCAAGTACAAGTTGGATCTGTCAGGTGTAGAACACAAATGTCTTAATGCTGTAATTGGGCAAATGAGGTGAAAGCTATGTTGATTAGTAGCATGTAAGCACTCCAATTTCTACAAATAATCAACACATCGAATCCCATAATGGCATAAATGTATGTATGATCTATGTACAAATGACTTAATAAAAAAATAATTACCAAAACAATGACACAGTAATAGATGAGGTGTTTGAATTTTTCTTTGGAGGGGGGGATTGTTTTTGTTTTTGTTCTTTTTAAAGCATGGGCTCACACTGTTCCCCAGGCTAGAATAAAGTGGCAACATTATAGTTCACTGCAACCTCAAACTTTTGGGCACCTGTGATCCTCTCGCCTTGGCCTTCCAAAGAGGTTGGATTAAAAGAGTGAGCCACTACACCTGGCCAAGGTGTTTTTGATGAGAAAATACAATAAAATCCATGCAGTGTTGTTGCTGAAAATAAAGAAATAAAATAATGACAATATTAATTAATTGCAACTCATATCCCTCCTATAGATTTAATTACTACTTTAGTGGAATCATATGGGTCAAAAGAAAATGATATCTCACAAAGATACAATACAATCTTCCTGAATTTCAGGTAGGGCAAATTATCTTATTTCTTTCACAAATAAATTACAAGGTCAACATGAAAAAGATAGAGATAGGGTTGGTAACCTAAAAAGATTAAAACAAAGTTTAAGAAATATATTAAACAATTGTACTATGTGATCTTTCTCTGGAATGTTAGTTAACCCAACAAAATATAAGTAAATATAAGGCAATCAGAAATTTGAACCCTGATAAGATATCTATTAATAATAAGAAATTGTTCTAGATATATGATAGTGTGATTGTGTATTTTTTTATTGTTGGGGATTCATTGAGGAGTACACAGAACCAGGTTACACTAATTGCTTTTGTTAGATAAGGACCCTGTTATATTTGTGTCCTGCTCACAAGATCTTTGTCTTTTAGTAATACATAAAGAAAAATGTACAAATGAAAGTCAAATCTTTTTTTGCTGTTGTTAATATATTACATTAATGATAGCCTTGTTTTTTGTATGTTTAATGACTTTTAACATCTGGCTGATTTGTTTTTTTAATACAATAAAAGGCAAGAATTTAGAAAATGTTTTGCAGGTAAGATTTGTATTTCTGCTCTGAGATTAAAAAGAACATATCAATTCTGATACTTCATTCATTTAATTGCTTGGTTTGGCTTTTTATTAACATGAAGAAATAATGCAGCATTAGAACAAGGGTGTCACCATAAATTCTCAAAGAATGTAATTGATGTTATAAATATTTTTTCTACATGTACGTGAAAGAATCAGACATTCTCTTTGCTACTCGCAATTGAAGAATACCACATTTAATTGCTGACAATTCAAGTGTATGGCCTTCCCTCACTATCTGTCCTCATTCACATTACTTTTGCTTGTTCTGATCTAACATTATTTCACATCCCCCTCAATGATTAAGGATAATCATCAAAACTATAATATTCCTTTATAGCCTCTATCACTTTTAATTTTAGGGCACATTATCAACCCTCACCTCCTTCATATCTCATTAGGAAGTTCATGCATGAAAAGCTCAATTAATTCTCATAAATTTATATATATCTCATCAATTTCTTTTTTTTTTTAATTTAGAGACAGAGTCTCACTCTGCTGCCCTCAGTAGAGTGCTGTGGCATCACAGCTCACAGCAATCTCCAGCTCCTGGGATTAGGCTTAGGTGATTCTCTTGCCTCAGCCTCCTGAGTAGCTGGGACTACTGGGATCCCCAGCAACACCTGGATTTTTTTTTTTTTTTTTTTTAGTAAATCAAAGCTTTGTACAATAATGTAATCATGGGGTACAATGTGCTGGTTTCATATACAACTTGAAACATTTTCATCGAACTGGTTAACACAGACTTCATGGCATTTTCTTAGATATTTTGTTCAGACATTTATATTCTACATTTTGTTGCAGTTTGGCAGGGGCCAAGTTCAAACCTCGCACCCTCTGTATTTGGTGCCGGCGCCCTGCTCACTGCGCCACAGGCACCACCCTCATCAATGTTTTACTTTCCCTCAATCTTAAACTCAAGGTCAAAATCAATCTCTATACCTGTGACTTCATTTAATTTACTGTTTTGTTTTGTTTTGTGAGACTCTATTGGGTAGCGTGCCATAGCATCGTAGCTCACAGCAACCTCAAATTTTGGGCTAAAGTAATCCTCTTCCCTCGGTCTCCTGAGAAGCTGGGACTGACTACAAATGTCTGCCATAAAGTCCAGCTAATTTTTCTATTTTTAGTAGAGATGCTGTCTTGCTTTTGCTGAGGCTCTTCTTAAACTCTTTGAACTCAAATGATACACCTGCTTCAGCCTCCCAAAGTACTAGGATTATAGGTGTGAGCCACTACACCAGATCGGCAATCACAACTTTCATGATTTTTTATTTTTTTTCAGTTTTTGGTCAGGGCCAGGTTTGAACCCACCACCTCTGGTATATGGGGCCAGTGCCCCACTCCTTTGAGCCACAGGTGCCACCCTCTTTCTTGATTTTTTATAGAACTTTATAAAATTCAGGTATGAATGCCATCTACTTTATTTCTACTTATCCTCCCCTATGAACTTAAGCCCATCCCATTAATCATTTCCTCTTTCCTTTTAACATAATTGTGGTTTTGATTCAATCTACTACTGTCTCTTTGGAACTCTATTTCCGAATTCTCTCTCTGCTATTTCTCTAACTTAGTTTAACTGCGTGTGAAACACCCAATCCATTAATATGCTCAAATCTCTCTCTCTCTTTCTCTCTCTCTCTGTCTTTCATACACACTCACACACACACACATCTGTTAAGTAAAGTCACACTGATTTCACTTTCAGCTCAAACATTTTGCGCAGCTTTAATGGTGTATAATTGACAAATAAAAAGTGCATATATTCAAAGTATGCAATGTGATGTTCTTATACACACATGCATTTTGAAAATTACTGAATTTAAGATAATTAATCTAATAAATATATTCCCCACCTCACAAAGTTAACTTTTTTTTTTTTGTGATGAAAATGAGGAAGATCAATTCTTTTAACAAATTTCAAGTCCTTTGCGTCCTTCAGGTTCATACCTAGAGGACATTGTGCTCAGTGGAATGAGCTCGTCATAGAAAGACAATTACTAAATGATCTCACTTCTATGGGACAGCTTCAAAGTTTTCGAAGTCTCCTTCATATCACCAATAACATTTCCCAGAGAGAAATATGTACTAAGTGACAACTTTTCCTTACTAAATACTCACTTCAATCCCCAGTGCAATTTGGCATACATCCCTATAACTCTGCTGAAATTGGTTTTGAACGGTCACTAATGACTTTTTAATTACTAAATCTCAGGGAATAATGGACAAATATCTATTATCTAAACTTACCTGGATGAAGAATTTGACACTGGTGTTGTACTGATTTTAAATTGTCACCCCTCCCCTACACCTAAGGTGGCACTATATTTTCCTAATTCTCCTTTTGACTATGATAAGTTTAAAATACTTGTTGTTGTGCTTTTTTCCCTCCATCAAGTGTCAGAAAATAATCCTATGTTTAGGATTTCTCCTGTTTCATAAACATGAGACTGACAGACATTGAATGCCTTTGTTCAGGAGTGTGTTTTGTAATAGGCAGCATAATACCATCCCCAAGATGCTTGCTGTGAGCTATCATAATACCATCCCCAAGTAGTTCCACACACTATTCCCTAAAACCTGCCTATATGTCTTATTACAGGGAAAGTCGTATTTTGAAGATGTGATTAAGATTAAGGACCAAGGATATTATCCTGGTGAGATCAAACTAATCACACGAGTCCTTAGAAGCAGAACTTTCTAGAGTGAGAAGGCAGAGTTATTCAATGTGCAGCAAAGAGTTTTTATAAAATCTCTATCTCTGAGATATAGGCGTCCATGGGAAAGGCAAGAGAGACAAAGGGGTCACCAGTTGCAGCCCTCAATGGGCATAGATGAGGGAAATGGGGATCTGAACCCCACAATTACAAGAAATTAAATTCTATAGCAACCTGAGTGAACTGAGAAATAAATTCTTCTCAGAGCCTCCAGATCATAGACCAGATGGCCAACACCTTTACTTCAGACACGTGAAATCTGGAGCAAAGATACCAGTTAGCCAACCCAGATGTCTGACCTACATTACTGTGAAATAGTCACTCTGTGTTATTTTAAGCCTCTAAGTTTGTGATAATTTGTTATAGCAGCAATAGAAGATGAACATACTTTTCAAGGTCATTCTTATATCAAGCAGCTTTGGAAGACAGAGACGATATCTCACTCCAGATCAGAGGACAGGTTTGTTTGCTGTGGAAGATAATATAGATAATATCTTCCTGCAGGGCAAAGATCTGGCAGATTTTCTTGCAACCATTCTAAAAAACAGTTTTCTATCCTCACGCTTCTCAACTGGGAATACAAACTCACTGCACGAATAGTGTCCATCTCTAGTCAGCACTCCTGTAGAACTTGGGACACAAAGCTTACTGCTGCCAACAGGAAGCTAATGTAATATCTTTGGTTGTTCCTGACCTTCTTTCTTGTGCACTACACCAACATCCACAGAAATGTGGAAGATTTTAAAGGAATGTAAAATCTCACACTCTATGTAGTTCTAGATAATGAGTTCCTAGACCTTGGGAGGAACAACCTCCACATTTTTATTCTTACATATATCATGGTATCTATGAATACTCACTTCAATTATTGTAGTTACAACTAACTCTTATATGTTTAGGTCTCCCCAGATCTACATATTTACCTTGTTCATCTCTCCTCAAAAGCAAGTCAATGGTGTTAAGATATCAATATGAACTTACTTTCCAAGAGGTTTATGATCATCTATTTCTCTCCGTGTACACACGTATCAATCATTTCACTGTATTATTTGTTAGATCTTAAGTATTATAACCCACAAAGAAAAAGGGAAAAGAAAAAGGAGTCTATAGAATGATGGATATGTTAAATTAGTTTACTTTTGAGAATTGTTTTGCATTTACATTTATACATTTACTAATATCACCTTGCACACCTAAAATACATGCAATTTTTATTTGTTAAATTATCTCTTCCCCTGAAAGTAGGTGTCATCTCTTATGTGGAACTGGTATTACTGGTTATCTGGATAAATAAGATGTAGTAAAAGAAACATGCTGGGCTCGTCTTTTGCAACTTTATCTTGACTCTCTTAGAATGCTCATTCTCTAGAAAACAAGCCCCTAGATATAATACCCAAGTACTGTGAGACGGACACTGTATTGGGAAGAAAACCTGGCTAGACGCGTGGAGAATTCGCCATCCAGCCCTCTCATCTCAGGTTGCAGACCTAAGAGGAAAAAGGCATTTTCGATGATTAGCTCAGCCTAGCTTTCAGCCACCTTTTTAAATTTAAAAAATTTAAAATTACCATTTCCAAAATGGTAATTGATTGAAAGGCTGCTAGGGAGAATTACCTCCCTGGGCTCAATCAGCACTCAAGATATAAGACATGATAATAAATGGCAGCTTTAGTTCCTAAGTTTTGAGGTAGTTTGTTAGATATCAGTAAATAACTGGAACCATCATTATTAGTGTGGCCTGCTTTAAATTCAAGGACATACAAAACACAATTACTTTCCACTGCTGCAAATTCCCTCTCTATCTAATACCTGAGCAAATATAAGAACAGTGTGGTGGCTCCAGATAGTAATCAGAATCATTGACAATAGCAAGTAACATTTTAACAACAACAACAAAAAGAATATGTATATATATGTATGTATGTATATTAACAAGTTGTACAGCTAGTTGGGTCTCATCCTAGTGACTGCAGGCCCTGTGGAAAGCACAGATTTGGGTTTTACACACAATTTTGAGTACTATCATCTGCTTCTTAGATGTCTCCCAGGGTCTGAATTAACTCCGTTCTCAAAACAATCCACTTATGAGGTTTAATCAGCCTCATTCCCATAATAGCACAGGTCAGCCCCACCCAAACTAATGCCAAATGGCCCAGTCATACCCATCTTCTGCCCTCCTCATATTATCTAACTGCTTAACACTGTCTCACATTAATTTGAATATATTAAAAATATCTCGAATATCCTCTTTTCCTTTTATCTTTCAAAGTACTGATCTATTTAATCCTTAGATCTCATTGATTTTATCTGATTAATGAAGCTGTGCCTTAAAATTCATTTACAAGAAAAACACCTAAATTATGTTGTTTTGGGGGGTTTGTTTGGCTGGGTCTGGGTTTGAACCCACCTCTGCCCACCTCTGGCATATGGGGCTGGCGCCCTACTCCTTTAAGCCACAGGCGCCGGCCCCTAAATATTGTTCTTGATTCATGGTAAACTTCCTTTAATTAGCCAGCTTCGGGCATATTATCAGATTTGTTTCCATGATCCTCTATCAAACTTGAAAAGGGTTATTCTCTAGCTTTTTTGCTTTAGTAGCTCACCAACACTAAGTAGGCTAAGGATAAACTTATTTGTGAAAGTATGCAAAGCACTATTGGCTTCCTCCTGAATCCAGGTTGGCATCTAGTGATTGCAATTCCTCCGTTATGACCCCAGAAATCGTAAAATAACCAAAGTATTCTATTTTATAGCAATCTTTGTAGTTGTCCGTTAAGGCACAGTTTATAGAATTATTCAAACAATGCCTGTATTACTTATTTAATTCATAGGATGGAAAAAAATGAATTTGTTATAATGATATATTTGTGATTCCCTCTACTAAAACTCTATTCTTCTCTTTTATCACCCCAAAGAAATTTTCCCCTTGAATCTTTGAATCAATCTGGGTCTCTCTTTCTGTCTCTCTCTCTCTTTCTCTCTTTCATACACACACACACCACACACATTTATGCATCTGAAAAGATTCTTCCACAATCATTAAAAGAAATGTATTCAACTAAAATTCAAGAAACTCTTGGCACATGTAGAGTCAGTAAGAGTCAGAAACGTGACAGAGTAACCTAATACTTGAGCATCCTAGCATCTCAAGATTTTTGACAGACTTTAAAAATATTGTCAAATTATTATCCAGGGCTTTGAACTGCAAGGTTTTTAGCTTTAAGAAAGCATTAATGGGAAGAATCAGTCATCATTCACAGAAATAGATAAAACTATGAAGCTCCAACTAAAAAATAAAATTGATTTTTAAAGAGTATGAAGAAAAGTACTCTATCCAAGTAAGAATTTTCAGACTGAGAAAAATGCTTCAAAAATTACCAAATGCCTAAAAAGACTCAGGCATTTCAGAGCAAAGATGAGGAAATGATTGAAAGCTCTAGAGCTGAATGCCCCAAAGAAATATTAAACTTTCAATTATATGCAAATACATTTTAGCTGTTCCTCTTTTAGCAGACACTGAAAAGATATATTTTTCCCCCCAGAAATTTTTAAAGTTGAACATCAAGGGTGCTTTTCTCCAGATTTCTCAGCACTGAACAGATCTCGTGATAACAGTTGCAAAATAGATAAATAAGGAATACTTTTTCTAAAGGATTTTGTTTACATATATCTTTTGATATGATCAGCAGCAAAACATCCCAGCCTGATAAGAGCCATTCATTCATCCACTCAATCAAAATTTATTTAGAACATGAAATATATCTTATATGATTTTCTAAGTTGCTGGGAATACATATGAGTATGAAAAATAGAAAATTCTACAACTCCTATAGTTACATGTTATTCGACAATGACTGAATAAAAGACAAAAATAAATATTTAATATTTCAGATAGTGATCTGTGCATGAAGTAAAACGGTTTAAGACAATAGAAGGTGACAAGTGAGTGGGGGCCTGTATCCTTCTGATTACAAGATTCCTCTTTTTAAAGCATCTCACAAGTCAAGAAAAGCTTCATCTTTCTGTGCTGCCCCCTTTCAATAAAAGGACTATTCTGGTAAATTTGGGTTTTGTCACAAGGCCACGCTAAAGGACCAGGAAGGCTGTGTTCTCCTTCAGTCTGCAGGTGCCCCAGCCCAGCTGACACTTTCCTAGTGACAGGAATACTGACAGCCCTGACTTCAGTATGAGACAATGTATATGTGTAACAAAAACATTTATATCACTTTCACATTTTGAAACAAAGCAAAACAACAGATATCCTGTCAATAGATAATTTTATTTCAGTAGCTTAATAAAAAGGTAGCTAATTATGCATTCTCTCGTAGCTCCAGGTACTCAATAACCTCAAGTAGTCTGTTCCTGGGACATAGTAAATGTGTGTTGTTTTATGTAACTAAGTCGATGGTAATATTGCACCTCTCAAACAGAAATTGCAATAGACACTTGTGACAAATGACAAAGACTTCAAGACTATGGCAGTAAAGGAGAAAGATGGTACTCAACCTCCTTGAAACAAAAGATAGGAAGTGTGTAAAAGTTTTCATTTGTGTTTTTTAAACATTTTTAATTGACACATAACATAATAGTAGCACATATTTATGAGGCATATAGTGATATTTCAATATATTTATGCAAAACGCAATGACTAAATTCGTGTAATTAGCATATGTTTTACTTCAAGCATTTATCATTGTTCTTTGAGTGTTGGGAACATTCAAAATCCTCTCATTTGCCATTTGAAAATATACACTAGACCTTATTTTTCCTACCTAGCTGTAAATTTATATTGCTTAAGTAAAGCTTCCTTATGCTGCTATCCATTGAGGGGCACTTAGGTCAAATCCCTGTCTTGGTTATTGTGAATAGTGCTACAGTAAATGTGGGGTGCAGGCATCTATTTGATATAATGAATTCCTTCCCTTTGGGTATATGTCTGATAGTGGGATAGCTGAATAATACAGGAGTTCTATTTTTTGCTTTCTGAGAAACTGCCTACTGTTGTCCGTAATAGCTGTACTCATTTATATTTCCATCAACAATGTATAACTGCAGTCCCTAACTTCTGGGTAACGAATAGGGGTCTGTGGCCTTTTAAGAATCCCCCCACCCAGAGTGCAAGCAGGATGTGAGTTGTAGTTGAGTGAGGGAAGTTTCATTTCTGTTTACAACCATACCCTGTTGCTTGCATCACCATCTGAGCTCATCCTCCTGCTAGAGCAGCTACTGCATTAGGAGAGTAAACCCTACTGTAAACTGTGCACGGGAGGGATCCAAATTGCCCCTTCCTATGACAATACAATGCCTGATGGCCTGAGATGGAGCTAAGGCAGTGACGCTAGCACTGGAAATTGACTGCAAATACAGATTATTGGTCAAACAAAGAAGTTTGACTGCACAGAGACCATAATAAGTGAATTGCTGCAAACTCATTTCAAAACCCTATCAGTGAGTGGCAAATGACAATTAAGTGCATTTGCATGATGATGACTTCCATAATTACTTCAGTATATATTTCAAGGTAATAATAATGGAAATAAAGTGCACAATAAATATAATCTTCCTAAATTATCCAAAAACTATCCCCCCCACTCTAGTTCATGGAAAAATTGTTTTCCATGAAACATTTCCCTGGTGTTCAAACGTTGGATACTTTTTCCTTACTAGTAATTATTTTTTGTGTTTTTTATAATAACCTTTCTAACGAATGTGAGATAATATCTTGTGGTTTGAATTACTTTCAAATTTTAATTAATTTGCATTTTTAATAATTAGTGCTATTGACCATTTTTCATATACTTGTCCATTTTTATGTCTTCTTTTGAGAAATATCTATTCATAGCAATTGTTCATTTTTAAATGAGATCTTTTATGTTGAGATGTTTGCGTTCCTCACATATTCAGGACATTAATCTGCTGTTGGATGAATAATTTGCCAATATTTTCTCCCATTCTGCAGGTTGTTTCCTTCACTTTGTTTTCTTTGCTGTGAAAAGATTTTTGGTTTTACATAATCCTGTTTGTTCATGTTTGCTTTTGTTGTCTATGTTTTGAGGTGTTACCTAAAGAATCTTTTCCCAGACCAATGTTCTGAAATTCCCCTTCTGTTTATATAGAACAAACTCACAGCTAACATTAGGCTAATGAAGAAAACGTCAAGTTTGTTTTTTTTTCCCCTAAAATTGGAGAAAGACCAGGATATCCACATTCACCCTCTCATCAACGTAGTACTGAAAGTCCTGGTCAGAGTAACTAGACAAGAAAAGGAAATAAAGGCTTTCCAAAATGGAAAGGAGAGAGTCAAATTATTCCCGTTTTCAGAAAACATGACATTACATAGAGTAAAGCTAAATGACCCCACCAAAAAACTCTTAGGATTTTTAAACTCTAAACCAGTGTTTTTCAGCCTTTTTCATTTCACAACACACTTGAACCTGTAATTATACTTCTGTGGCACACTTAAATTATGCTGATTTAAAAAAAAGAGGGAGAGGGAGTAAAAAAAGAGTATACTTACTGTGCTTTGAACTTCTTTTGAAAATAATATAATTTGTTCTGTTTTGTTGATTAATTCGAGCCTTTTGTAGATTCTAGTTATCAGCTCTTTGTCAGATTCATACCTTGCAAATATCTTTTCCTTTTCTGAAGGTTGTCTTTTTGCTTTACTGTTGTGCCCTTAGCTGTGCAGAAGCTTTTCAGCTTAATTAAGTCCCATTTGTTTATTTTTGTTGTTGTTATGATTATCATTGAAGTCTTTGTTATAAAATCTTTCCCTAGTCCAATATCATCAAGAGTTTTCCCCACACTTTCTTCTAAGATTGTTACCATTTAATGTCTTAGATTTAAATCTTTTTTTTTTTTTTTTAAATACATGTATTTTATTATTCTTCATTACATTATTTCCCCCCTCCCACCCGTCCGTGATAAGGCAAAATTGATTTACAGAAAAGAATACAGAAAACACCAAAGCTCCTGGTAGTGGGAGAGATTTCA
>CAUYRH010021209.1:0-14235 GCA_963574655.1 Perodicticus potto | reverse complement strand
ACTAATACATTCCTTTTGGAAGGATGTTTGGAGAGTACTTAGAGATCTAAAAATAGACTTTCCATTCGACCCTATAATTCCTTTACTAGGTATATACCCAGAAGACCAAAAATCACATTATAACAAAGACATCTGTACCAGAATGTTTATTGCATCCCAATTCATAACTGCTAAGTCATGGAAGAAGCCCAAGTGCCCATCTACCCACGAATGGATTAATAAATTGTGGTACATGTATACCATGGAATACTATTCAGCCTTAAAGAAAGATGGAGACTTGACCTCTTTCATGTTTCCATGGATGGAGCTGGACATATTATTCTTAGCAAAGTATCTCAAGAATGGAAGAAAAAGTATCCAATGTACTCAGCCCTACTATGAAGCTAATCTATAGCTTTCATATGAAGGCTATAACCCAACTATAGCACAAGAATATCAGGAAAGGGGCAAGGGAGGGGAGGAGAAGGGTGAGGTTGGGGTGAAGGGAGGATAATTGGTGGGGCCACACCTACAGTGCATCTTAGAAGGTTACAGGCAAAACTTAATAAATGCAGAATACAAATGTCTTCATACAATAACTAAGAAAATGCCACGAAGGGTATGTTAAACAGTTTGATAAAAATATTTTAGATTGTATATGAAGCCAGCACATTGTACCCCTTGATTGCACTGATGTACGCAACTATGATTTAATTAAAAAAAAAAAAGGTCCATAACCAGGAGTATCACCCATACTGTTCTTTCATAGCCACACCTACTGCCTTTGTACTTCCACCCTCTTCTTAGCTCTGGTCTGTTCTCCATTTCTATAATTTTGTCATTTCAAGAGTACTATCTATATAACTGGAATCACATAGTACATAACTCTCTGGGATTTTTTGTTTGTTTATTTTTTAAACTAAGCATAGTTGTATGGAAATTTACTGAAGGTGTTCCATTTGTCTGTTGTGCCCAAGTCACAGGGTCCCCCCCATAAATCACCTAATGTCCAAGTCCGATGCAAAAGCAAGAGGTAGTTTATTAGCTAGCTCGGCTAGGGCTTCCTGTTCCTGATGCAACAGGAAAGCAGAGAAGCCTCGCCTGCAGAGGTGAGAGCAGTTTTAAGGGTACAGAAAGGAACAAAGGGAGGAGGTGTTGGGCGAACTGCTGGGCAGAGTTGATAGGGGCTTATGGGACTGGACAATGTCTGTTCTGGGCTAATTAGCCTGAGGAAGTATTTACTACTACTGAGGCCGAGGGTGGGCACCATTATCACTTGGACCGGACATACTGGAGCTAGGGGTGGGGGAGCAAGCAGGTTGCCTATCACCTTTGGTATGTGGTTGCAAATTAACCTTTGGTGTGCAGCTGCAAACTGAAGGCTGTGGAACAAGGTAGAATTAGTGAAAGGCTATGGGACAAAATGAGTTAGTTTTAACAAAATGGAGTCAGCTTGGTTCTTTCATATCAAGAGTTTATTTTTTATCGGTGACTGGTGGGACTACACCTATGGTGCATCTTACAAGGGTACATGTGAAATTTACTGAATGTAGAATACAAATGTCTTAACGCAATACCTAAGAAAATGCCATGAAGTCTATGTTAACCTGTTTGATGAAAATATTTCAAACTGTATTTCAAACCAGCACATTGTACCTCACTATTGCATTAATGTACACAGCTATGATTTAATTAAAAAAAAAAAAAAAAAAAAAAGCACCCAGGTTTTTCATAAAATTTGAACGACGGATTCTAAATGAATATAGAAAAGCAAAAAGCCAAGAATAGTATAATGGAGCAATGACAGGGAAATGTCAAAAAAGGGAAATAATGAGGTTCCATCCATTCTTAAAAGCAACTGGTCAGCTAGCAAAAATGTCAGAACCAACCTTTGAAAGACTCAGGAATACAGTTAAAAATTACAACCATGGGATGAATTGGTGAGGAATGAAGCTGCTGCTTTGTGATAAGAGAGTGTTAGGAGAGAGCTGTGGCATTTTAAAGTACCTGACTACCATCCCCTGCTCCCCAGATCTGCAGCAGGCTACATTCCTGGTGCAAAAGTCTGGGGCCAGAGGCAGTAATACAGACCTTATTCTCAACGAATTGTGGTTGTGGGCCCCACCCTGTCTGGTACTTCCTCAAAGACCAGCACAAAAACTTTCCTATGTTTAACCAAATTCAGAGTGTTCTCAGGGAAAGAATGGCTTTTGTGAAGTATTTAAAGGCATGTTTATTCACCGGGGTACCCTGAAGCAAGGAACAATACTTGGATGAGCAATAAACAGATCAAAAAACCTAGGAAGGAGAATATTGGGAAAGGAGATACATATGGAAATAAGGGCTTTTTACAGCTTCTGTGTATACCAAGACATCAAGAAAGCCATATATGTGCCCAGGATGTTATACATTCTAGAAAATGCCTCAGATCATCTAAGCTTTCACCTCTGGCTACACTCTAATCTCCCTACAAGTAGGAAGGAAGCACTATCTTTTAAGGAAGATAGCCTGACTAAGCACTAAAGAAGTACACTACACAAAACAAATCAACAAAGTCTGGGAGAATATTCTTTATCCTTTTATCCTTTTTTCAGCTCCAGGTGTTTACGATACCTCTATCAAAACACAGGTTGACCACAAAGCTAATAGAGCACAGGCTTCAGTGGCTACACATGACAAAAAATACAAACTTAACAAAAATAGATTAGAAAACTCATAAAACAAGCAAACAATCACAACCCACTGCAGCCAGCAACAATAAATTCTAAGGAGGAGGGAAGAATCTGATTTGCAATGTTAATACATTAATTAATATTACAAACATCTAGTATTCAGCAACAACAACAAAAAAACTTAAGTTTGAAAAGAAATAAGAAAGTTTGGTCCCTTCACAGGAGAGAAAAGATACTTAATAGAAATTGTTATGCAGAAGCCCAGCCATTAGACCTACTAGAAAAATACTTTAAATACACTCTAATAAATAAGCTCAAAGAGGTAAAGAAAATATAAACAAAAAACTAAATGAAATGAGAAGAATGATGTCTCAACAAATAGTGAATATCAATGAAGAGATAAAAATTGTAAAAAGGAACCAAATAGAAATTCTGGAGTTGAAAATCATAGTAACGGAAGTGAAAAATTCACTAGAGGAGTTTAACAACAAATTTGAACAGGCAGAGAATCAGTGAGCTTACAGATAAACCAGTTGAGATTATCCAATCTGAGAAGCAGAAAAATGAACATAAGCTAACAAACGATGGGATATCAGCAAGATGCTAACTACACATAATGATAATCCCTACTGGAGCAGGGAGACAGAAAAGGGCAGAGAGAATTCTTGAGGAAATTGAGGCCAAATATATACCAAATTTGATGAAAGACATGAATTTACACATCCAAGAATCTCAGTGAACTGTGTGCAGGATAAATGCAAAGAGATCTGCAGACAGACACATTATAGCCAAATTTTTAAAACACAAAAAGTGAATCTTGAAAGCAGCAACAGAGAAATAATTCATCCCGTATAAGAAATCCTTAATAAAATGATAAGCGGATTTATCTTCACAAATCATGGAGGCCAGAAGGTAGTGGGATGACATAGTTACACATTTAAAGTGCTGAAAAAAAAAATAAGCTGTTAACCAAGAATTTTGTGTCTGGTAAAACTATCCTTCAAAAATGAAGGGGCAATTAAGACATCAGATAAACAAACCTAAAAGAGTTTGTGACTGGTAGACATGCCCTAGAAGAAATGCTAAAACGAGTCCTCCAAGCTAAAATGAAAGAACACTAGACAATAACTTGAAGCCACATGAAAAAATAAAGAACAATACAGTGTGCACCTAAAGTTCGTGTGCAATTTAAAATAGTTTAACATAGTAAATTGCCCATGAACTTTATGTCTACCCTGTATATAAGGAAATCTGTCCCTTTCAATTGAAATAATTTTTTAAATGTTGTAAATAACTTAATTAGCAACTTTGTAGGATCTTGATTTATGATGGCAAAAAACTAAAACAATAAAATAAGCAGTTCTTCCATCTTTGTGTGCCATATGTCTCCTCAATTTATCTTTCTGAGAAATTTCCAGGAGTAAAATTATGAAAACCTACCTAATATATATTCTTGATATACATTCTAGAGCCACACAGCCCCATGTAACATTTAAGCTTCATTCTTTCTGTTGGGCTCATGAGCTCCCCAACTCCATGAAGAGTTCAGCAAAAAATAAGAGAATAGGAAGAGAAAAAAGGTTGCATTTTTAAATACCCTCTTATTCACTTTAGTAGTGACATACATGAATTCATCCTGATCTAGAGAAATATTAAATATATTTTTATAGACCAAACATTTAGAAAATGCCTACTTGATCCATCATATAAACATATAAATATTTTTACAAATTACTGAAGCAATACACACTTATTTCAGGAAAATTTTTAAATATGGCTAAGCAACTTGGTGTTTTTATAAAATGTTTTCATATAATGCATACAATTTTATAATCTTTTTCTCTTAACATATTACTAGTAACTCTATATATCATTATATATAATCTTTTATTTATAAAGAATAAATAATTTAAATTTTTAAAATAAAAACAATAAAGCAAACTACACAGCAAACATAAAGGCCAGTAGTAATGCTCATTTGGATTATAACTCTTCTTTTCACCTCTTTTTTCTACATATTTTAGAGCATAAATGCAGAAAATAATAACAATAAAACTATGTTAATGACCACACATGTGTAAAGATGTCATTTGTGACAAAGACAATATAAAGAGTAGAGGATGGAGCTATAAACAACTAGAGTTTTGTATATAATTAAAGAATAGTCTGAAGAAATTTTTATTGGGAGCTTAATAACCAGTGGACAGACCTGAAGTATCACATAACAAGACTTACTATAAATAGATAACAATAAATGCAGTGTGGTACTAGTGTGCAGATAAACTCATAGATCAGTGGAACAGGACAGAGATCCCACAATCGGATCTACATACCCAGAAGGGAACCTAATAAATTAGAGAACTAGCATTGCAAACCAGTGACAAAAGGATGAATTCACCATTAGACTATGGTGGGACAGTTCATTATACACACGGAAAGAAAACATTGTAGTATCTTCTACCCTACAAACAATCAACTCCAGATGAATCAAGAACATCAATGAGAAAAGCAAAATTCTAAAACTTTAAGATAGAATATAGGAAAATTATTTAACCACTTCAGAGTAATATTTTTTAAAGCAAACCACGTAAATGAAAAAGCAACAGATTGATAAGAAATTACTATCTAAAATAAACTTGTAAATCCTATAATTAAAATTAAAAAGTTTAAAAAAATTTAAAAGTTAAACAATTCAATGAAAATGGAAAGAAGATATAATGACTAGCCATTCACAGAAGATGAACAGTTAGTTACACATGAAAAATTTCTCGATGTCATTTTCAAGGAAAATGTATTAAATCTACCATGAAATACAATGTCAAATCCAAATAGACTGTAAAAATTCAAAAGCTTGAAAATGCCAGGTGTTGGTAATAATGTGGTCAAAGAAACCTCTCATACAGTGCTGAAAGTAAATTGGTAAAACTACTTTGGAGAACAAGTTCGAATTGTTTGGAAATGGTGGATTTGTACATACTCAGCCACGTCACCTCTAGAAATTCTTCAGTACATGAAAATGAAGAAACTCAGACAAGAGCATTTATGATAACATTTTTTTTAATAATCAGCCAATCTAAATGTCCAATAACAGTAGAATAAAAAAAAAATTGGGCTGAGTGTGGTGGCTCATGCCTGTAATCCTAATACTCTGGCAGGTAAGACAGGTAGATTACTTGAGCTCAAGAGTTTGAGACCAGCCTGAGCAATAAGACCCCATCTCTATAAAAAATAGAAAAACTATCTGGGCATTGACGCTGGCACCTGTCGTTTCAGGTACTCAGGAGGTGAGGCAAGAGGATCGCTTGAGCCCAAGAGTTTGAGGTTGCTGTGAGCTACGACACTACAGTGGTCTACCCAGGGAAACAGAGTGGGACTCTGTCTTCAAAAAAAAAAAAAAAAAAATTGGGAGGCATTCTTGAAATGAAATACTATGCAAGAGTGAAAATACATGAATTGTGGGCATATGGATGAAACAACATAGTAAAACATCTAGCCATTCAGCCAGAGCCATTTTCTAGTAATTTGTCAAAATTATGAACACAAAGGGAAAGAGGAGAGGCACCGTTACATGTTCTCTAAGCCTTTTAGAAATCATGGAGTTGTTCCTTTGGTGACACACACGCAAATCTGCAAGAAAGGTGATACTGTAGATGCCAAGGGAACAGGTCCTGTTCAACATGCATGCTCTACCGACATTACCACCGCAAAACTGGGAGAGTCTACAGCGTTAGCAGCATGCTGTTGGCATTGTCATAAAAAAACAAGTTAAGGGCAAGATTCCTGCCAGGAAGATTAATGTGGATATTGCGTATATCTCTAAGAGCTGAGATAGCTTCTTGAAATGCGTGAAGGAAAATGATCAGAAGAAGAAGGAAACCAAAGTTGCCTGGGTTTACCTGAAGCACCAACCTGCTTCCCCCAGGGCAGCTCACTCTGAGAATCAACAGAAAGGAGCCTGAGCTGCTGGAACCTACTACCTGTGATTTCATGGCACAGTAGGTATGAAAAATAAAAGGATTTTGGTCAAAAAAGTAATAGCAAAGCATCTTTATTTGAATATGTTTCATCTCTACATAAACTAATATATACACATATGTGGTCAATTTTATGGAAAACGAGAATACATAACTCAGGGCAGTGGCCAAGGAGAGAGAATGCAATGGAATAGGGTAAGTGGGGTGCAACTGAATGTTTACTTTTGAAAACAAAGGCTTTCAAAAGTAAAAGTAGCATCCTATTTCTTAAGCTGAGCTGTGAGCAGTCTGAACATTTTATCACTTTTAAATGCTACTTACATATTACGTATGTTCTTCTGGTATGCTATACTTCACAAAATATTGTATTCCCATAAAATACAAAACACTTTATTCACAAACAAGTCAAAGAATAAGAAACATAAAAGAAAGTCTGAGTAGAAAAAAATTGATCAAGTCCATGACTTAGGAAGACTATTCTGAGGACATAAAGAAGGAAGATGCTGAAGGCTGCTGCTGTTCTGGAGGGAGAAAATGAGGTTCTAACCTGGGCAGCTCAAGCACAGATTTACACGAGAAACCTTGTAGACAACTAATCACCAGAGTCTCTGCTAGAATGGACGCCACAAGCCCGATGGAAGTTGTATCTGGCTTAGTAGGAGGAGGAGGATGGTGACCAAAGAGAAGGGCAAGCAAGCCTCTCTTTGAGGAGCGGGAGGGGGAATAGAAGTGAGCAGTGGAAAGACGGAGATGCACAAAGAACCGTGTCCCCAAAGCCAAGTGAGGACAAGGATGAGTTTGGACTGGATAGCTTCAATCACTAAAAGGTACATTTTGAGGTCATCTGTTGCTATGAATGGTAGAGAAATGGTTTTCTGGGCTTGAGGAGAATGGAAAGGGTTTGTAATAGCAGCTGTGGGAAACACAGGAGGGGAAAAAGCAGAGACAGAAAGACTGCTGGTCACAGGGCCCCGCTGTGGCTGGGTGGCAGGTGGGAGCACACCTCAAGCAACCGTGCCTATCACCAGGCACTTCTCAAGGTTGCAAACATTATCACATTGAAGACAGACATACAGACATACAGACATGCACACACACAACAGAAGCCAAGTTTGGAGATTTGAGCTAAGTAACTAGCAATCTATCAGAAACCTTAGAACCAGTGTAAAGGAGATTTGAGAAAATCCTTTATACCAGGCGGTATAATTTATATGGAGACTGACTATTTCCCTCCAGACACAGTCTCTTCAGGGTTCTGTGGTCAGGATTTCCAGGGAAACATACGAGAGGAGGTTTGCCAGGACCAACTCCAGCCCTGCTGTGAGTTGACCCCGAGGTAGAAATGATATTGTCCTCTTGCTCCCTAACCACAACTGGTAGAGTATCCCCTCGGCCAGCACTTCCGCTGGTCCCGGGGGCTTGCCCAGGCACTGATGCAGGCGTCATCTCTGGATCTGTTCCCAGGGCCTCCTCGGGCTCTTTCACAGTTACAGTGGGCCCGAGAAGCAACGTGCTCCCTAGCACCTCTCTGAGTGAATCAGGAGCAATTTCACCTGCCAGATGGAAGACACAGAGCCGGCTCAGGGTCACCTGCAGCAGCTGGGCTGCCATTAAGACCTTGCTACTGGGCATGGTAATTGCATCACCTTGCTCTGACACCTTACCTGGCTTCTGCTCTTCAAGAATCCAATCACCACCACTGCTACCAGGGAGCCCAGTTCGCCCACAGAATCTCCTCTTAGCCCCAGCCTTCAACAGACTTTTCACTAACCAAGCTGCTTGCAGACCCTGGTGTCTTAAAACCAATGCATTCCTGCTATTTTGACAAGGAAATTTCTTTAATGTGATCAGAATTCTTCTAGCCTTGGAGAAATAAAGAGCAATCAGGAGCAATTTCTTGCTTCCAGTGCTTGATTCCAGCATCTCTTCAGTGGGAGAATGGGAGTTGCTCTGGAGGAAGTGCTTCAAACCCCGCCGCGCGGGGCGTGCATCTTTCATCTGCCTTCAAGGGACTCGGGGAGTTCAGTGCCCCCTGCCTCCTGGAAGGTTATTGGTTTGCCTTTTCAAGACTCTCGCGGTTCACATCTTTTCTGTTCCTCCTTTTCTTTTTCTCACACCTTTTTCTACAACCTGCTCCCTGTCTACACCATTTCTCATCCCAGCTGTGCTTGTCCTTTTATTACTGTTTCCGGCAGGGTGGTCCGTTATGGTCAAACCACCATTGGTCTCCGGTGCCACAAACATTGCTGACTTCAGAAGGCGAGAAATGAAGAGCTGGCCGTCCATTGCCACGGTGAAAGGTACAATCACAGTGACCGCCAATGCTGCAGTGGCACCAGTCTGAGCACCTTACTGGCTCTCCGAGAAACCAACGTTTGCACGTGCACACACAGGCAGCATGTAATTGCACTGCAGATATTTTTCCTAACTAGGCAAAGAAAAGGCAACAATACCTTTCAAAGGGCTTATTCTGTCTCGGTAAAACTTTGTAGGATCGTTGGAAGTTTGTAAATGACAGACAAAGACAAAAGAAAAAAAATCACTTGCTCCAAGAATTTGCTGAACACTTTCATACCGTTCAATTCTCCCCATTAACACATGTATTTAGATCCTGACAGTGACTGACAGACATTTGGAAAGCCAAAGGGAAGCTGACCTGCAGACAGTGCGGATTCGCCATATGCTTGCTGTCACTGTGAACAGTTTGCGGACCATCCTAATTTATTCTTCAGCTGACTAACCTGATGAATTTTAAAGTAAACAGATACCTGTTTCTTTTTCAATGTGACATTTTTTCCCTTATTACTCATAAGGATGGACAGCAGAATAAATGATTAATGACCAATTTGAGATAGTTTTAAAGGGACAGAATGGGTTTCCCCCAGGACGTATCACAAATGTTTCCCACTTAAATGATCACCTCATGGAGGAAATTCTCAAACAACCTTATGAAGCTCAATTTCAGAAATAAAAGTTATTTCCTCCAAAATAACCAAACAGGATTTTTAAAGGAAACTGATTAGTGCTCAGAAATCACTACAGTTTAAATTGTACATGTATGCGTGTGTGCATGTGTGTAAACATGGCTAAAGATACTTTTTCAATCTCTCAATTTTTGCCTTTTTAAAATAATTTTACTATTGCTTAAGCAATAAGATATCCCATCAACCAGTGGCCTCTCCTTTTCTTTCTTGAAACATTATTTCTTTGGCAATATTAGAGAGCAAAGGAATTTTTGACAGAAAAAAAAGAGAAGATAAAGTTATTATGAGTTGCTTTAAAATTCGACACTTAAAATAAACCTACTTGCCTTTTTCTCTTGATGTAAGTAAGGATACCTCTTCAACTTGTCCAGTTTTAAAAAATCACTTAAATTAACATGCTCATTTATAGTAAAAAAAAAACTGTTATTAGAACCTTAGTAAGTAAATTAATTAAGAGATTTACTGGTTAATTTTTTAATATTCTAGATCATGAGCAAGAGCATTGGATGGTATTATACATCTGTGTACCTCATGCTTTTAACACAGTGGTTGGGCTGTGCGTGGTGGCACTCAATAAATGAATTTTAATTGGTTAGTCACTAATTATTATTTATAAGTTATGATGTGTATTCTGCTTTCAAAGATGCTTTTTTATTATTTTTTATGCAGAGTCTCACTCCGTCACCCTTGGTAGAGTGCGATGGCCTCAGCCTAATTCACAGCAACCTCAGACTCCTCTGCTCAAGTGATCCTCTTGCCTCAGCCTCCTAAGTGACTGGGAATACAGGCGCCCACCACAACACCCAGCTAGTTTTTCTATTTTTCATAGAGATGGGGTCTTGCTCTTGCTCAGGCTGGTCTGGAACTCCTGAGCTCAGGCAATCTGCTTGCCTCAGCCTCCCAGAGGGCCGGGATTACAGGTGTGAGCCACTCTTATGGCTTAAGATCCCATATTTATGTCAAAATGTTCTAAAACAATTAAACCAACCATCCAAGACATTTATAACCATTAATTATTTTGTACTAAAATATTCGACTCCTTGGATTTTAGCAAACTTTACTTTTCTTCAAATATCTCTTCTGAGGACTTTTAAAACATGAATCATAATAATAAACAACTTGCAGTAGGTACTAGAAATTAATTGTGAAAATACAATAACAACGGTTTGATTATAGGCGTATGCTCGTTTGCAGACCGCTGGACAGAGCCCCCGGAATATTAGAAAACCCATGTACAGTTTGCCCAGCAACCCCTAACTGGTTTGCACTGCGGGTCCTCCTTGTTCTTTAAATTCTCCGGCAGAGGAGGGTGGAGGATGCACCGCTTTAGCTGAAGCCCCCACAAGACTGTCTCCGTTCATCTGCAGACGCGAAGCCCTGGGCAGCTGGCACCCTTCCATAGGGAGCTACAAACACCACTTTGCCACATTGCGAGTTTCCTCAGGCAGCAGATGTCTTGTGGCTGCCGTTCAGGTCTGCAACTCCACCAAGCCACCTGTACAACGTATTTAATGCACCGACAACGATTGTGTTGCTACTTCAGAGAGATTTTTTTTAATTTGATTTTTCTCTAAATTCTGCTATGGCCAGCAAGATTATTATATGAAATCGGGGCTAATCTCACAAAACCTTTTATTCAAATATTGGAGGAAAAAGATCAAATCTTGCACACTTTTCTCCTTGCCCCAACTTGCCCCATGCGATTCAGAAAAATTCAGTCACCTTCTCTATGGTTAGAATGAAATTTTGTTCCTTAAAACAACTATTGATGCTTTAAAAAAATAGTTTTGCTGCACGGCTCTGAAGCAAAGTTGTACCACTCACTGGGAGAGCTCGCCCTTCTGCGTTACTCTGCCATTACCAAACTTTAATGTGCCTCAACCAAAACTTTTAACTGTGGATGCAATCCTCTTAGAACATTATCGGGAAAACATTCTGACTTTTTCGACTGCTAAAGTGATACTTACAGTACCATTGTGTCTGTTTGGTTTAAAAATGAGGTTGATAATGATAATGTTTTTCCATAACATGAACTTCTACTTTTTAATGATACTCGTAGTTTTCCCCACATAAATGACTAAATCCTTACAGAATCTCTGTCTTGATTAGCACTCCTGCTAGTAAAATTTCACATACTAAATCAGCACCAGCTGTAGCAAGAAAGAAAGAAAAAGGCAAGTGTAAATGTTCCATATGCCCCACCAAATTGGCATCTGTGTCAGTAACCCTTTTTTTCAAAACTATTGTATACATACATTCTCTTAAGTGTTTTGTTCACAGAATACTGCTAACAAAATTCTCTCTGTTGGCATATCAAGGAAAGAGCCTGTCCTTGGTACTATTCAACTATACACAATACAATTTTTCCTTCTCCTCTCCTGGTCACAGACATACCTGAAGCTTCTTTTTCTGTAAGTTACTTCAAATTCATGAACCTTTATTTTGACATCTATTCTCCATAATGTGACACCGAAGCATTCTTACAAAGCTGCTTTACAGTAGGTTTTTAATTGGTAGCAACACCAAACAATGTCAGAGAGACAGGAAAATTATTTTGGTCACCTGGAGGGTATCTCAGAGACCAGGCTGAAAACAAACAGCCTGGAATGTGATGGTGGCAAAAAGCATTTGTGATTGTTCTCGTCACATGTTCTTCAAATAATGGGGTACCCCTCTATAAACATAGATTTACAAATACATATATAACAGAAATGGTCCCAAAGATACAACCTAAGAGGCTCTGTTACAGCACTTTAGGCAGTTTTCAATTGTTTACCCCAATAGGACTCTATTAATTGTCTGAAATCCCATAAATATAGTTCCTTAGGAACGTATTCAAATTATCAATATGAATCCTGCACTGGCCATCAGATAGCAACAGAGAAGATAAGAGCATACTGAAGAAATGGGGTTCATACAAGATTAGCAAGGTATGTTCCCAGGGACAGCGGTCTCACAGGTAAAAAATAAATATGTATTTTAATATTTCTTCTCTCACTGGGACACGGCTCCCTTGGTAAAGGACAGGGCATATTGGGAAGAGGTCTGGCTGCAGCTTTGTTCGGAATGCCGGCTGGTCCCTGCTCATGCCCTCTCCCCATGTTCAGAACACCGTGTTCTCTTATTTGTTTACCTCTCCGCCATTCTTAATGGGGCTCCGAGCTCCTTAAGAGCCAGGATAGTATCTACACAGACCTTACATCTAGTCTAACGGACTACCAGTTTTTAACAGATATCCAGTAAATGTTTGCCCACATCAAAAACAGTTAAAGAATGCTGAACGTTGTAGTTAAAAGCTGAATGAACTGATTGGTGAGCAACTTAACAACTGGGATGAAATAATGCAAATAAATAAAGGACAAGGGAAAGGAATGAAAATTTCCTTTGTTTCCCTGAAGTTTTCCTTCCCATACATACCCTTTCATCAACTGTAATTTTAGACTTACCAAGATTTAGTGAAAGTCACATCTGGTAGATAACTCTTTCATATCTAAAGAAAAAACTCAGTACACATTTTGCTGACAGGTTAAAAATCTTTTGGATCTTAAGATGCAGTTTACCTAAATTCACAGTGAACAATTTCAAGAAGGGCATATGGAAAAAAATCCACAATTGTAATATATCTTGCAAACTGCTTTTTATAAGTACAAAAACTTATTCTATTAAAAACATGTAACTTCCCTCATAAGGCAAGGGCCTCTCTTCCCAGCAGTGTGATCAGTCAAATGAAACTGCTCACCTTCTCTCAGGAAAGCTGCGACAGGAATTTCTGCACTGGGAATTTGGAGAAGATGATCCAAGGTTCAAGTACATGAAATTCAACTATGCTTACCAACTCCTTAGTGATTTTGCAGCTGTTAAAATGATTACGATGAGGCGATAAAAGAGGTTGGTTAATGGATACAAATACACAGTAAGAAGAAATACATTCTAATATTGGAGAGCAAAGTAGGGTGACTAAACAATAATGAATTGTACATTTCAAAATGCTGGGAGAGAGATCTTGAAATGAATTGATAAAAACTCGAAGTGATGAACACTTTAAACATGCTGACTTGATCATTACACATGCTACGCATATAGCAAAATATCATATGTACCCCGTAAATACGGACAAAAAGTGTCAATAAAAAATTAGTATAACAGCTTATGTCTAAAATATTTGGACATACTATAGCTGATGGCAAAAATGTATATTTCCACTAATCTATGTGCTCCTTAAAGTAAGCAGAGATCTTTTTATCTCTATATTCCCAAATATCAGCACAGTGATGCAGAATATGTATTTTTTTAAAATGACTATTAAATACATAAGCCTGCTTATTTTTTATTCCTTACTCCTACGTCATGTTTATTTTAATAAAGTTGTATAGATGATAAATTACACGCTGATTTGGGATTTCCCCAAATGACAAGTATAAAAATGAACGTGGGGAATCAATCAATCACAAGTCCTTTCTTTTTTTTTTTTTTTTTTTTTTTTTTTATTAATAAGCATGTCTATTGTGTTATAAAGTATAAAGTCATTAGTATTAAGGGGAAAAAAGCTGTGCCAAGAAGAGAATTCAAGGACCTTCAGATAACCTTGGCTCCTTTGCAGTGAGCCTTGCTCATCCTCATCTTGCC
>CAUYRH010021206.1:0-41869 GCA_963574655.1 Perodicticus potto | reverse complement strand
TCTCCACCAATATCACCACCAGAAGCCTGGATTCTAATCTTACACCAAGCTGCTGACTCTCAAACCTGGCCATGCGGCAGTCTCCCCACTGCCTTCCCATCCACTCTTGTCCCCCAAAACTCACTCTGCTGCTGGAAGACTTTCCTAAAATCGTAAATGTGGTCATGGCAGCCCTGCTTCTAACCCCTACTTGCTGCTCCCAGCTCACTCTTTGCAACTCTCTCTCTCGCCACCTGTCTCCACCAGTCTTTGGTGCTCCAGCTATAGTTCCTTCCCAGCGGTTTCTTAAGGGCATCCCACTCCCTCTCTTCATAGAGCCTTGACCCTGCTGTCTCTTTGCTTTGCCAGGACCACTCTCCCTCTTGTCCCTTTCAGCCACTAACTCTTACTCTAGTATCAGACAGTTCAAATATCACCTCTTCCTGAGCCTTCCTGGACTCAACTACATCAAGTCCCCCTTTTAAAAAAAATACATTTTCATATCTTCTTTTATGTTCTCTTTATAGCGTTATCAGTTTTTATATTTGTATGAAATTTAATTACTATTGACTCTGACCATGATAATTTCCCTTCATTAGTTGTCCTTAACACTTAGCACAAAGGTGGATGTGAATTGGTTCCCAAAAAACATTTGTTGACTAAAAAAAAGTAGATAAGTAAAGGCTCTGTACCTGCCCTTTTTATCAATAAAAATGTCATGGACATCTTTTCAAACCTGTGTGTGTTTGTTTGTGCGTGTTCACGTGCCAGTGTGCACACAGGTGTGCTTTTAAATGACCACCTAATATTTCACTGTAGGTACTAAAATAGTTGACTTAACAAGTCATCTATTCTCAACTGAGCTATCCCCAGTTTTACACTGTGATGAGCAGCAATATGATGAAGATCCTTTGGTGTGCAGTTTTTCAAATTTTGTATTCTTTTCCGGAGGACACATATCTGGAAACCAGTTTTCTCAGTCAAAGGAGGATATGGATATCTTGGGTATTGATGCATTTGGATTTCCAGGAAGGTTCTAATAAGGCGAACTCCTCCCACCACGCTTATAAATGATTACATGCTTCCATGTCTTCACTGAAGAACAGATGTATTCAGGTCTTTTAAACTTGATCAGTATGAAAGTTGGGAAAGGAAATTTCTATTGTTTTTATTTGCATTTGTTTAATTATTAGCATGCCATTTAAAAATACTGTTAATGGGCTAATTGATTTTTTTTTATTTTGTTAGTTTCTTTGTTCTGATTATTTGATCAGTTCCCTATGGGGAAGCGTTTCCTTTTATTTTCTTATTGATTATTAAGAGCTGTTTGTATGTTAGGAATGTTGCCTGTGTGGTATGTGTTTTCTTAAATTTTTAAGCAGCCAAATTGGTTAGCCTTTTCAAAGGTCATCCCTTTTATTAGCGGCATGGTTGGAAAAGTGTTCTCAAAGAAAAAGTAAAAGATATGTTCTCTTTTTGTTTTAATTTTTTATTATTTTTCCCATCTAGAATATGTTTTGGTATAAGGCCTGTGGTGGCCCCTAGGGCCCCTCTGTGTGCCTCCTAGGGTGTCCTTCCTGTTACCATGGAGAAGGCCCGCTTTTTTTGCTTCCTTGGTGTAGAGCTGTTCTCTCTCCTAGCAGGTGAAATCCCAGGGTATCCCTTGGGTGGATTTCCAAATCCTTGATTCTGCTCTACCTACCCAACTTCCATTCCGAGTTCAGCACCTCAATTTTAATCACTGAGGTTTTATAATAAGAAACGAGTGAAAATTCTTCATTGCAAGAATTATCTTGGCAATCTTTGAGTGTTTATGCACATAGATGAACTTAAGAGTCATTTTGTGAAGCTAAGAGAAAAAAATAGGTGGTAATTTTGAATGAAATGGTCCCATTCACTTAACTGCTATGTTTGAAGCAGAGGATTTCTTCACAAAAGCTTCAAGAGCCTCATTACAATTAACATCTGTTAGAGGTTGAGTTGTGTCAGTGCCCCCAAATTTATAGATTGGAGTCCACACCTCGTGTACCTCAGCGTATGATGTTATTGGATTTGGGGTCTTTGAAGAGATAATCTAGATAGAATAGGGTCATTAGGGTGGGCCTTAATCCTGGTGTCTTTCTAAAAAATGGGATATATGGGCACTGTCATGGGCACTGGGAGAATCCCCTGTGAAAATGGAAACAGATTGGGTGATGCATCTGCAAGTCAAAGGACACCAGAGAGTGCCAGAACCAGCAGAAGCTAGGGCAGGTCCGGGACAGACCCTCCCCCACAGTTCTCAGAAGGAACCCCCCTGCTGACACCTTGAGCTCAGACTTCTGGCTTTTAGAATTGTGACACTAGAAATTGCTTAGGCTGCTCAGTTGGTGGTACTTTGCTTTTTGCAGCCCTAGGACCTATACAGCATCATTCACTTTCTTTCCTATGCGATTTTGAGGTTGCCAGAGATGATGGGTCATGCCCTTTTCATCTCCCTCCCTGTTCGTGCCTGGGACGTGGTGCAGGAGTGAAGGAGTGAATGGAGTAATGAATGGGAGGAAGGCAGGTCACCACGCAGGCAGAGATGCAGGACTGTTTTCCTTCTGCACCGTTTCTTTTCCTCCTATGTGGCACAGAAATGGAGATGACTTCTAAACCTGAAGCTCATTGCCATTCTTCTCCACTCATTCTTAGCCCTCACCTGGGTCTCAGTGGCTTGAAGGCATCACCTTCAAAATTCTGAGTGGAGATTGAGATGGGGATGGCTTCAGAGACTGTTCTCATCACCCAGGTACCACAAGAAATGACTTTCATGGCAGTAATTTCTTTCTATATCTTTTTTCACAAATTATCTCATTGAGTTATTTGAATTAAACGCAGCTTCCAGTATTAGAATGGATCTGTTTGGTAAGACTGCATTACAAATGGTAACAATTATTTTTCTAATAATACTGTAACTCTGATGCATAAGATGTGATTCATATATAATCACTGTTTTAATGTTTTATTCTTTCCATCAGGGGGAAAAAAGTGCTGAGAATAAAATATCAATATTCTCTTTAAAATTGACAGTTTGTTCTGACATGTAATTTAAGTAAAGGATGAGATATCAATTAAAAGAAGGTGATATGACATTTTGCTCTTTTTATATCATTTTTTTATTGAGAGGAAGTATTAAAGATGTTTGATTAAATGCCCTTTATTAAATTAGAGAAAATCATTTTAATATCAGTGTATGTGAAAATGAGTAAGAGACACAATTTTTGAAATATTTTTATTTATTTTATGATATGTTATTTAAAACATTGTAGTCCTTCAAGTTAAAGATTCGTAACTTGGTGAATCTTCCTGGTCTGTTTGGGATTGTTTCATTTTCAAATGATAGTAATTTGGAAAAAATGATATTTTAGTATGTTGCTCATTCTGTAAAAGACCATGGAAGGTTTAAACAATAGGTACCCAAGAGATGCCGTGTGGATTAGAGAGCATGAATTAAGGGGCATAGAAATAATAATATTTTGGAGGTCATTTCATGAGAGTATTGAGTAGGCCAACATGTCCCCTGCTTGATTTAGCTATGGTGTCTAAAAGTCACATGGCCTTAATTTGCTGGATCAAATATTGCCAAATGAGAGTTGTAACATACATATCAGGAGCTGACAGGAGCTTTTTATTTCTGGAATTCATTTTGTTTAAATGTTAATTTTAGTTATACATTTTCCCTGGTGTCTAAATCAATTTCTGCTACAGTGGGAACTTATGACATGTTTTACAAATCAATGAAGAAATGAATGAGCAATGAGATGAATGAGTGAAAAAAATGGATGGAAGGATGATGGATGAATAGATGGATGAGTGGATGGGTAGATAAATGGATGGATGGATGAATGGATGGATGGATAGATAGATGAATGGGTGAATGCATGGATGGCTAGGTAGATGAATGTATGTATGGATGGGTGGTGTATGGGTGGGTGGATGGATGGATGAATCAAGGTGGATGGATGGGTGGATAAATGCATGAATGGATGAGTGGATGGATGGATAAATGTGTGAATAGATGGGTGGATGGTTGTATGTATGGGTAAATGAATAGATAGTTGGATGAATGGATACATGGATGGGTGGGTGGATGGGTGAATGGGTGGGTGGATGGATGGGTGGATGGATGGATGTATAGATGGATGAATGGATGGGTGGATGGAAGAGCTGATGGATGAGTGGATGGGTAAATGAATAGATAAGTGAGTAAGCAAGTGGATTGATTGATCAATGGATGTCTGGATAGATGGCTCAATGGTAGATGAAAGATGAGGTCAGAAGCCCAAGAACAGGATGCATAATTTTGCATAAAGGCTTCTCTGCTCAGAAAATGGCTGCTTATCTTTGGTTTTGACCATGACAGTGTAGTATGTAGAAAGAAATATGGACTTGGGAAGTTCTTTCTGATCCATCCTCCCCTGCATTCCAACCCCCTCCTTTGGACTCATCCTCCATGCTTCAACCTGCCCAGAGCCTGACCTCACCACTGCTCTGATGGCTGAATTGTAACTCTGTTCATGTGACTTTGTCCTCCCACAGGTGCTGAGCTACTGGAGAGTGGGGCTCTCCTACCTTAACCACTTTGGATTCCTAATACATTTTCCAGATAGTTGCTGCAAAGCGCCAGGGAGAGCCAAAGAATGGAGAGGACATTCCTAGCCTTTTCATTCACCAGGTTTCTAACTTTGGATGAATCATTTGATTTATCTGATCACTCTGGAACCTCACCTATTTAGAACACTGTGTGTCTACCATACAGGAAGCTCAATAAACATTTGCTAGTTTTTTAAATAAATGCCACACTTTTTGTTTGTTTGTTTTTGTTTCTCGTAATGGGCTCCAGTCTGGAAACAAATGTCCCTGAAGTTTTATTGTCTGAACTTTGTATTTTGAGAAGTAACATTGTGATTCCCTCTATACCCCTTTCATTCAGCAAACACTCAATACAACACTTAGGACCCAAATGAAACCGACACTGAGGGTCCAAGGTAGTAAAACAAACAGGAGAGGAGATGCTTTACTATGTGACTCTCGTTGCTCAGAATGTAAATCCATCACCTTTATCACCTTTACACTGAGTGACTGGCACCTTGCTTTCTCCCTGGAGATGAGGAAGAGTCACAATGATGTTGTATTTCAGAACACTGGAAGCAGACAGTTTAGGTTTATATCCCAAGGTTGTCACTTATAGTTGCTACATCTAAAGCCTTGGTTTCCCATCTGTACAGTGAGGCTAATAAAAGTCTCCACTTCATATATTTGTTGACTGGATTAACTAAGCCAATGCTTGCTTGCCTCATGCTAAGTGCCTAGTAAATGTCAAAAATAATGATGATGATGATAATTACAGCTAGCATCTATTGAGCAACTGGGACTCAAGCCTGAGAAGGAGCTAGGATGAGAGAGACTCTGCACAGGTCAGAACACAATACGAGTCTAGTTTTGATTAGTACCCAGGTTTGCCTGTTGTCCTGGAAGTCTTTGGAAATAGATAGCATATCACCACGCAGATACAGATTATTCTTTCTTTCTTTCTTTCTTTTTTTTCAGAGGCAGGTCAAGCTATATTGCCCAGGCTGGAGTACAGTGGCTATTCACAGACACCATCATAGCTCACCACAAGGTCTCAAGGAATCCGCCTGCCTCAGCCTCCTGAGTAGTTAGGACTATAGATATGTACCACCACATCTGGCACCTCTGGCCAGATACATTTTTTGAGGAGCATCTGTCACATAGTAGGTGCTCAATAAATGTTAGTTACTAATAATAAAAATGAAAAGAGTAAGACATACACAGAGGATCAGTGATGTACAATATAGGGTCCCTGATGCCAAGGAACTCACTCTGTGAGGTAGCTGAACCATGTGCTCCTGTAAAGATAATGAGCAGTTCAAAGCAGGTGGTGTCTTAAGAGAGGAATCTGGAAGAAGATGCTCTGGAGTTTGGATGGGGATGACTTTTAGGTCATGATATCACAGAAGCTACTTGGGCAATATGACATTAGAGTTCAACCACAAAGGATGGTGAGATTATACATGGCAGATTGGAAGAAAAGGGTAGTGTGAGCAGAGGAATAGCGCCATCCAAGCTGTGGTGACCGAGAAGTTCAGACATGGTGTTGACCTTGGCTCTACACTAGAATCAAACCAATATGGAGATTTCATGACCCCTGAGCAAAAAGGAGACGCCTGGTGAGATGCATTATATTCTTGCAAATCACACAGTAAAGGCAAAAGTGTTTTTGCAGCACATGACAAAATATCAATATACTTGCAACATAGAAAGGTTGGAAAAATCAAGGCGAAGAAGGGAACTTTCATATACTGTAACAATAGCCCCAAACTTGAGAATACAATCCGCAGTCCAGGCCAGTTCCATGGGCCTATGACCTGAACGTCCCACAGGAGTGTGTGCTAAGAAGGGTCCTGGGCTTCGTTCAACTGTGCTGTCACGATCTTGAAATCTTTAATGATTTTCAAACAAGGGGTGTCCACGCTTTCATTTGGTTCGAGTCCTGCAAATTAAGTAGCCAATTCTGCCTGCAGTGAAGACATACGAGGAGACGACACGTGTGTATCAAGAAAACTCCACTTCATTGTTAAGCAAGGGAATAAGAATTGAATTTATACTGCCAATGTATGTTTATCAAATGATTCACACGGTAACGCTGCAGCAAGGAGCCATGAGAAGGGCGTGTTAGAAACCCTGGTGAGGCTGAGGTCTACTCGGCATCCTTCCCTCTCTCATCCCCGAGCTCAGGTGAAGACCAACATAGGGTGGCTGTTTCCTACGTCTGTGGTCTCCAGCTGTCAAAACCATTTCCTCACATGCTCTGACCAACAGGGAAGCCCCTCTGATTCTCTACCCACATTCGTATGTTTTTGGACTATTCTTTTCTTCCTGAGGAGGCTCTACCTCTCACTCTGCTCTTGCAGCCAGAAGGCAGACCTCCCCCTCCCCCAGCCAGCCTCACCACCTGGGACCCCAGCTCTAGGTCAAGACTCTGGAGCCCTAACATACTCAAGATCTCGAAGATCTGTCATGTACAATAAGAGATGGTCTGCCTCACCTTGGAGATTTGAGACTTTGCACAAATGTTTTGAGGAAGGACTCTTTAACTTGCAAGAAACTCAAAACAGTTAAAGAAAAAAAAATGGCTCGGTGCCTGTCGCTCAACGGGCTAAGGTGCCAGCCACGTGCACCTGAGCTGGCAGGTTCGAATCCAGCCCGGGCCCGCCAAACAACAATGACAGCTGCAACCAAAAAATGGCCGGGTGTTGTGGCAGGCACCTGTAGTTCCAGCTACTTGGGAGGCGGAGGCAAGAGACTCGCTTGAGCCCAGGAATTAGAGGTTGCTGTCAGCTGTGATGCCACGGCACTCTATCCAGGGTGACAGCTTGAGGCTCTGTCTCAAAAAGAAAAAAAAAAAAGGAAAGAGAATTTATTGCAATAGGAAAAATCCCAAGATGACAATCAGCCACCAGACCCACACACACATACACACAAACATGTATGCACACAGACATATACACACATTCATACATAGACAGCCCACATACACATCTGAATATTCACTGCAGGATTGTTTGCAGTAACATAAAACTATGAATAGCCTAAATGTTCAACAGCAAAGGATATTTCAAATTAATTGATAAATACCTGTATCATACACTTATTAAACAGTAAGTTTCCAGAAGATGATAATGATAGCTAATAATATTGAGAGTTGATCTTCTAATATTTGTTGAGCACCTGCTATGTGCCTGGCGTGGTTCTAAGTACTTTGCACAAAATAACTTCTTTGATTTGGGATTTTAAAAAAGTATTCAAAGATGCAAGAAAATACTTATGCTATATTGCTCAGGAAAGAAAAGACAGACAATAGAATTATCTTGGTACAGAGATTTCAGGTTTATCAGATATATTTATTAAATCTTTTAAATAAGAACGGAAATCAACATATTTATTACCCTGGGGAATTATATCTAGGTGTTTAGATTGTAGGATTTTTTTTTATTCTTCTGTATTTTACACATTATGTGTTATTTATATACAGTACATTGCTTTTATGATTATTAGAAAGCTGAATATTGTTGACATGAAATGGGAGAAAAATTTTTGATTTAAGAGGTAACTTAAAAGGAAAAGAGAGAAATAAGATTGAATCTATGGTTTGGAATGAAAACGCAGGGTCCTGAAAGTCAGGCTGAGAAGACTGTGTCTTATTTGAAAAGCAATGGGGAGCCATTGCATGTTCATGAGAGAGGTGGTGACAAATTCAGGGTAAACGTTTATTTGGTGACAACATTGAGAATGCTTTCAAATTGAAGATGGGAGGCAAGAAAGCCTGATGAGGGGACAAAGACCTCAAGTTTTTAGTAAGTCTGAAGTTTAATAGGAAGAGTGGAACGGTATGCTAGGGTAAATAGTACTGAGGAGACAGAATCTACAAGATCCAGTAACTTGTTAAATGAGGGACTCGAGAGCAGTCTTCCTGTTACACAGGCTGTGTCTCCATGTGTACCAACCACTTGGGGCTCATTCTCAGCGTGGCTGCTTCCAAAAAAGAGAGAGAGAGAGCAAGAGGATCAGAAGCTTTCAGGGTTCACAAAGATGCAGGTGGGAGCAGGTAAAGAGGGAGAGTAATTCTCCTACAACTGATGGAGGCTTCTCATCTCTCCGTGAGTTTTATTACCTTTTGATTTTTCTTTCTCTGGTGACCAGCGAAGCTTCACAAAGCACATTTTGGGTTTACATATTCCAAGATCCCGTTTGGTTTTCCTGTGGATGCTCATTGTAGATTCTCCAAAAAAAAGATCTTCCATTAATATCAAATCTTGAAATCTGCCGTGAGCACTTAGTAGCTAGGGGCATTTCCATATTAATCTCAGCCTCGAAATGTATGATACCAGCCATGTTTTCACTCAACTGAGGGTGATTGTAATTTTGTACTTGCACATTTGGGAAAGAGGAAAAAACGTCACTTTCTTCTCAGATGAATGTTTTCGCAAACAACGAAGCAATTTTTACTTAATTATAAAAACAGTGGAAATGCTTCACCTTCGAAAGCAGAGGATCACAAGAGCCAAAACTCTTTTATCTCTGAAAGAAAAACCATTCCTGCTCTGTCACTAATGTGCAGCCTTGGGTTAGTGGTTTAACGACCATGGGACTTGCCCTTGGGACACATAGGCTGAGAGGATAAGCAAGTCAGGACCTGTCAACTTACCTGCACGTAGTTAAGGACCCAGCAAATGCCAGTTCTTGTTGTTTGTTGTCATAACCATTTTTATCATTCCCAGCCTCCTGCCTTTCCCCTTTCCTCTACAAAGCCTTCTTTGAACACTCTAATTGGCAGACACCTTTCTTCATGCTGACCTGGTATCCACTTATTCGGAAGCGTGGCCCACTCAATCAGTCGTTCAGCAATGTGCCTGAAGTCGCAATCCAGATTACAGTAAAAAGAGCACAGCCTTTTCTAATCCCACTGGGTATTCTGGCTCTTGCTCTGGCGTTTGGATTTGGGCTGCGTCATTTACCTTCTCCAAGATCCAGTTGCCTCAAAATGTGAACATGCCTGCCTGAAATAGCAGCGTTGAGAGGATTAAATAAAGCAAGGCTTCTTCAGCACCTGGCACGGTGCCCTGACACAAAGAAAGTACTCACTAAATGTTTATTGAATTTTAAAATAATTATGATTGATGGCCAGTAGCATTATCATTTTGAATATTATCCCTGAAAGCACTAAACTCAAAGGCTTCTTGGTATTGCAGATTCTGATCATTTATCCTTTCTATTAAAACTCCTTGCTGGGAGCAGACATGGTGATGTTGCCCTGGGGCCTTTCTGGACAGGGGTTTGAGGGCCCCATATTCTTTCCTACTGGCTTTAAGTGAACCTTCTGAAAGGCCTCTTCAAGGCCAGGCGTGTCTGGTCCCAAGTGCTGCATAACCCTGGGCTTTCTGTCCAAGTGACCTTAAGCAAATAACACCTCTCTCTGAAGTGGGATATTTACGTTTATTAAAAAAAAAAAAGAAGATATTGCTGTCCATTTCCAAGGAAGGCTATGACAATTACAAGGAGATTAGTACAGGAAATTGCTTTATAAACTCTAAAGCATTGTGCCAAGGAGAAAAATGTTTTTGTTACATAAAGAGAACAATTTAGTTTTATAGGAGTCAGGGTGGGATTAGGGGCCATACATATATTTATACTTTTTCCATGTGATTGTTTTTATGAATGCATATTTTTGTTATAAATGTTAGAGACATAATTTATTAGTAAATTCTGACCTGATTAAATGAATTCACTCATCTATTCAGTAAATATTTAGAGAGCGTCTATATATTCAAGGCACCCTGCTCAGTGCTGATGAGACAGATATAAATAAGACAAGTTCCCCCACCCTGAAGAATTACATGGTTCCATTGATAAGCTAAAAGAAAAAAATTAATGTCTTTTGGTTGATTCCGGTTTTTACACATTAGATTGCACTGTTTTCTGTTTTTATTAAGATAAGATGACTGCCTGGGTTACTTCCTCAACTTGACTATGAATAACAAAGTCTGTCCCATCCCTCTTGTTCAGAAACATCCCATAATAGCATGGCTTCATTCCACATTTTTACGTGATGCCGTATTTGCCGAACAGAACTTCCCCCAATAGTTATTCATGTAATTCTATTAATATGATCTCAATCACCATATGGCGGTGTGATACCAATTACATTGTTGCAACCAGCCGACTTGGGAGAAAGGAGGCCGTGTTCCCAGCTAAAGACTTCATGCCCCCTCATTATAAAGATCCCCCAAATAATGGTTTCTCAACTCCCTGCTCCGTGAGATTTATTTTTCCCCATTATTTAATCAGGATATTCTTGGTGGTACTCAAAAGACTAAGTGTTAAAAAGAGGTTGGAATATTTATTTTCCTATGTGAAATGTACAATGTATGCAGTGTTGGCCCGTGCCTTGATAAATGCAAGGCTTGCAAGGCATTTTTTGTTGTTGTTAATTAGGGTGGCATGTGCACAGCTCACTCTCTGTTGAAACAAAACATAAAACTTCACTTAAACCAATGCAAAGCACATATATTTATTTCTGAGCTCCAAATGCAAGTAGTTTGTCTCAGTTATAAAACTCCCAACAGTGGTGTAAAAACGGGTAATGCAGCACACTGAATTCCTCTCTAGGACCCTGTGTAAAGAACTTCCTCCCTCCCCCCACCAAGAATTACATTTAGCACCGCATGTCAAAACACAATTGTAATTGTGTAGCACAATATTTCATAAATCTGAAAATGTTTTAAAAACCCATTGTATTTGCAAAGCTTCCAAAGCCATTTTCTGGGATAGCGTTTTTTTTTTTTTTTTCTGTACTAAGCCTGCCTTTTTTCCCTTTTCTTTCTGATTTCCATATTCCTCAATAATTATTAAGCATTCTTATCTCCGAGGCAGGCATCTCTGATGTAGACGCTGGTGATAGTAGCAGTGGCTGTAATTCTTGTGAATTACTACATTTTAAAATCTTGTGTTAAAGCAAGTTACCAAGCTTCCTGAAGTTAGCAGATGGCCTCAAGAAAGGCTCGTTTTAATTTTTCAAGTGCATAAGTATAATAATCCACACTAATGTATGCACATAACAATAAAGTGTGCTTGTTGAGCAATTATATTCACAATTTCATGTGTGTACCTGTAAGGATGGGCTCATCAACGTATAAATATATACGTATGGACACAATATTCATAAGATCGAAATAGGTGATCAAAATGGTTATGTTAAAAAAAATAATTAAAAGCAACTGTAGAAAAAAAAAAAAGGTGAGGAATAAAAGAACAACTCCTTCACCAGAATGGAAAAGTTTGTGAAAGCCATTTAATAGAACTAAATATCAAAACATTTTAAACTTTTTCAAAGTTTTCAACATTAAACAATTAGGATGAAACGCAATTAGGCAGCACATTGTAGAGGATGGTCACTTTTTGCATGTCATGTGGCTTTAAAAACAAGTCAGATAAATGATGATGCCATTAAAACTGAACTAATTAAAGAAAGCTTCTTTTAAGAACTCATTAACTGCAACCTCATTTGCATAATGATGCATATTAATTAAGTTTTAATGAATCTGAATTTGCACCAAGCCTATTCATGTTGGCTTTGAAACAAATTGAACAAATTAGTTAAAAGCTTTTTGGAATCTACTTTTCACACCAAACAGGATATGAATGCAATCATCTCTACAAAAAAGAAACATTTTTCCTTTAATTTAATTCAAAGGTATGCAGGTCCATCTATTAATTATTTTTAAATGCAATAATTTTCACCTTTTCTTTGGAAAATCAACATATTACTTATTCTTGAGCGGGAAATATTATAAATGTAGGTTGTAGAGAAAAATCATTACGGCCAATTTATTGGCAGTAAGTTTGAGATATTTGACTTTAGGGTACATTTAGTTTATTTAATAGCAGGATTAAAAATTGAAGCAGTAATATCTGGGCATTCTGAATATCTACAGTGCAGCAGCTAAAATGAGATGTCTGAAGGTGGCACGTCTCATTTTTCGGGATATAGGCAGCAAGGTTATATTACTGGTGTCACATTCATTTTCAAATCTGATTCTACTCCATCATAAGTCTCCTAAGTAGCGGGGAAAAAATTAAACATTTACAAAACATGTGTTCTTTTCCTCTGAATTTGTGCAAATTCTAGTTTTTTTATACACAAGCAGCAGAATTCAATTTTAACAAGTTTATGTTCGGCTTATAATAAAAACAAGAATTACAGCAGCAACACTATTGATTTGCTCATACTGCACTGTCTTCATCAAGAATGAAGAGATTTATGTAATTACTGCTCTATCTTTTGTTGTTTGAAAGCACTTTTTTTTTTTGTAAATCAGCATATACAAAGGATGGAAACGCTTTTATTGTTGAGATTACAAAATCATTTCTCCCCCCCCTTCTTAAACGTTTTCTCCGATAGGTGCTTTGGAGAGGTCGACAATTAAGATGATGTTGTATACTGGAAATGCACATTTAAAAAATGTATTTACAGGTATTCTTCCGCAGTATTTTTTTAACCCATTTATGCCTTCACGTTTCTCCTCCTTTGATTTCTCCTCCCCTGTTTCAGTTGCCAGACAAGCAAGCGATCCTCTCAGCACCAGGGTGATGCCCGAGCAAATTCCCTGCAGCGAAGTACCGTGAATGCTTTTTATATGTTTTGGGACACAATAACAACACTCCAGCTTATTCTCTCTTAATTACTTTGTTCTCATTGGAATTGACTTGTGCTTGGGTCAGTGATCACTTTTGATTCTTTTAGATAAAAATAAAATTAAAATCAGCTCCTAGCTGCCCTGTTTTACCTTGGCATTGGCCGAGCTTGCGTCCTCACTGCCTGCTCCACACAGGGGTTTCCCTTACCTACTTGCTTTCCCATTTTACAAGCAAAGTCCGACTGCATTATAAAATACCATAAGCTCCATGACCACTTTTTGGAGCTAGGTATTTGAAGAAGCCATCCTAGACTCACTCTCTTTTTCCTCTAAGAAAAAGGATTTACTATTCATCAAAACAGGAAGCAGAAACAAGATTCTAACGTGCAAAACATTTTTTTTTAAGGCTGTCAATTCACAAATCATATTGGGGATGATTTTTAAATGAATTTCTTTCCCCTTGTCCCTTTTATGTAGAATAATCTCACATCTCCTTGCAGTCACCGTGGCCGCACTGGGCTGTAACTCGCCTTCTGAAAGAAGTTTCTCCCTAAGAGAAGTCACCAAAAAGGCAAGCTGGTGAGAGTCAGCCCTCAGCTGGGAACGGTTTGCTGTGTGATTCATTATGCTTTGAATGAAATGTTTGTGTATTTTCTCCTTCCGTTTCTATCACACTTTTTGAGCAGGTTTGTAATCGGAAATCGAGGGAAGCTGTGGAATATTTTAAATACTGCCCTGAGGTTCACAGAGAAATCGGCTGGATCCAGCTCATCCACGGAGGAAGGGGAATCTCTTTTCTGGAGTTTTAAGATTCTGGGTGTGCCAGGGAACAGAGCACCGCTATGGGAGCCTGTAATTAAAATCATAATAAAGGCAGTTGGAATCTTCCATGATGGTCTCTATGCAGGTGGGGAGATATTACAGATAACAGCGCTGGAGCCGGTGTCTATACCGCCCCCTGGCTGCAGGACCGGGGTTGGGGGGAGGTGGAGAGCCGGGGACACTCAGGTTTACACCCAGCCCTTAAATTGATTTCCATTTCTTTTTAATTTTTAAAGACTCAAAATAACGCAGGGAAAAGATTTCCAGTTGCCGCGACTTCCCCTCCACCCCCTCCCAAGAGTACCCCAAGCAGACCCATTTCCTTTCAGAAGTCTGTAGGAAGGTAGCATTTAAAAAAAAAAAAAAAAAGAAAGAAAGAAAGAAAAAAAAGTGCAAATTTTGCGTGGAGAATTGGCTTCTTTGGGGGAAAATTTTGACAGAAAGCGCCTTCCTTGGGGGAGGTCAGGAGTCATTGGTATTAAACTAGACAAGCTGGTAGCGGAGTGTTAATGGCCACAGCAAGCAGATGTTCCGTAATTAGGGGAGATGTGAATGACAAGGCGGGAGAGGTACCGTACACGGGCGAGCTGGCGCAAAGCAGCTGCTGTTACCGCTTCCCTGTCATGGATGTACACAAGTCAGAGCAGCCCCCGTGAGGCTGCCGGCACGGTGACAATTAGAAAAAAACTGTATTTGATTAAAATAAGTAATATATCAGACAATACAATTTCTTCACTCTAAGAGCTACCGAGACTGGTCTGGGTTTGGCCTGGCTGAAGGGAGCCCAAGATCCACCAAATTTCAGAAATGGGGAGGGTGTGCTGGAATAAGTGTTTGCAGCTTTTAATGCATATTATTATTTTTTTAGCTGATACTGAGAGCAAGCCTCTTTAAGAGGAGGAATGGATTCCTTGCATTCTCTCCCTTAGTTATCACATCTAGGAAGTCTGTAAGGCCTGCCTCTCTTATCTCCTAAGTATCTCTCAAGTTCTTCCCTTTCTCTCCATCTCTGTGGCTTAACCTTGGATGTTTCTTCTAGAATATTCCAAGGCTTTTCTGAACTCAGGCTAAGGATGGGGGGGCGGTTCTCTAGACAGCTCCAGAACCTTACCATACTACTTAATTATTCCCTGGGTCCTAACACCTACCACAGTGCCAGACGCAAGGAAGCCCTCAGTTAAGTGTTTGTGTGAGCACCAGTCACACTCCAGAACCCATACGAAATTCTTGCAAACATTTGTCGAGCAGTTTCTCCGTTGCTGGGCACCAAGATAAAGAAGAGTTTGCGCTCCTTTATGCAAAAACTGAATTGGAAAATCAAAACATTTTCTTTGCTTACATAAAGTGTGTTTTAGTGGTAGTGAAAGATTGAGCAAAGTCAGTTTTCTAAAGGATTCTTTGATTTCCTGCAATGTTTAGGCATTTCGTGGTGAAGCATGTTGACCCAGTCATGCCAGGAGGAGGCAGCCTGGTCTGGGAAAGAATTCAGGGCTTAAATCGCCTAAGTCCTGGCAGCCTTAATTTCCCTTAGCCTCAACTTCTTTTTCTATGAAATGGGGAGAGTGATAAAAACCGTCAAGGTTGCCCAGAAACTGGAAGCAGATTGATCACAAGTGCTTTGTACTGTTGTTATTTATAGCCAGATTGGCTTTGTTTCATTGAATGAGATCATGGGGCTTTGCAAACTGTGAAGCACCAGGCAGGGCTTATTAAATTCTCCTGTGTCCTGGAAATCCAACCGGACTTATTTATTCATAATACAGAGAAAGGCTGTATTATGAATACAGGGAAAGCCTAACTAATTTTGACTGAGCGAGTGCCTCTTCTGCCTTTTTTTTTTTTAATGAGAATTTTTGTCTTGTTTCTCCCACTCTTCTGTGTAGGTCTCATGAGTCCCATTTTACAGGTGAGGCAAATGAGGCTAAGGGAGGTTAATCAAGTCACTAGGGGCCACGTAGCAGGTCAGAGGGGCTGGGATGTAAGTCTTGGGCTGAATGAGATCATGCTCTCTGTGACATGACGCTACGGATAGAGCCGCAGTCGGTGGTGATGCCGTTCTGTGCTTGTCCTTCAGGTGCGAGGCTGAGATGTCACTGCCTGTCCTCAGGGATGGAGAAAAGGCATCCCTGCAGAACGTGTCAAAACAAAGCGCTGGCGAGAAGCTCGGCCTCCATTCCCTAACGCCTTTTTCTCTTCCTCTGCCTGTGTGGATTGCTCTGGGTCTCTCAGCTTCATCTCTTCAGTCTCCCCAGTCTCTCTGCTCGTCCCTCGCTCCCTTTTTATCTGTCTCTCCATCTCTCTCCCTTGATTTCTAATTTCCAAGCCCGCTAGCTATTACAGAAAGCATAATGACGGTTACACTTGTCTATGGCAATATTGCTGTCTAGCTTATTGCTTTGTAAAGTACTTCGGGAGCCTTGAAAATGAAAGGTGTTATGTAAAATGAAAATCGATTCTAATTCTAAATAAACATCATTGCTTCAAGTTTCCCTTGGATAGCATTGTTTCATGCTCAAAAGGACAATGGCTCAGAATTTCCTCTGCATGTTTCAAAGATATATTTGGGCATGCCAGTGTCTTGGGGTTTGTCCTGACAGGGCGAGGTCTGAATCATATCTCATATATCTTACAATTGTATTTAATTGCACCTGGTAAAATGTGTCTCTGTTCATTATTTATGAAGGGAAATTATTTTCTTCCATAGAAAAGATTGATACCACTTTTAGCTTATGTTCAGGTGATTAGTGATTAAGTGCAATTTATTTCCCTGATATATGTCTCTATCAGCAACCACCATCCAGAAATGGGGGGGGGGACTTTTTTTCGGTAGAAAAGTCATCTCCACTTTTAGGAAGCTATTCCCTCCTCCTTTGCTGGTGAAGTAATTTATCAGGACACGCATGCTACAAAAATGGAAGTTTGAATCATTTCTGTAGAGAAGGCTCATCATCCCAAATCAGAAATGTCATAAAAGTTAAAATGCCATAAGAGTGTGTTCCCCAAGAAAGAAATAATTTTCTTTTCATTGAGAACACTGGAGGACATAATATACTTCTTGAAATTCAAATTTTCATAGCAAATGCAATTTATCCCTCCCTTGAATCGTTCATCTTCCTCCAAGAAAAAGTAACTGAATATTATATCTATTTTATATTTTTCCACAAAATTATCTTCCAACCTCTTGTTTCCTTAAAAAACACACACGCAGGGTGGGGAAAAATGAACAGTTTTATCCATAGGAAAGTGCGTGGGAAGCTTCCAGCATTGGGAAGTACCAACGAGTTGGCTTGAATTTGCTGTGATAAGTCAATCATAAGTCCATTTGCATCTACCAAAAGACCCAGGAAGCCTGTGGGACTCGTGGCCTCAATTCATTTTTTTTTCCTCTTTCAATTTTGTGTCTGGTTAAGTAATCTGAACGGTGTGCTGGCAGTTTGGGCCCTGCAAATGCTCGGAGTATCAAAAGCTGAGTAAAGGTGTCAGTGTCTGAATCTGAATGGATTACTAATACCTGTGACCGGCTATCCTCCAGGTCTTCCTCACACACAAACCCATGACATTATTACTCTTCCCTCTCTACGGAGCTCTCCTTGTCGTGTTGGAGTCTGTTTGCTATGTGACAAAATTGCTGGAGACTGGTAGGCTGTCATTGGTGGTAAGGAAGGGACTTAGCGTGAAAGAGACATGGCCCTAACTTTGGAGGAGGAGGCCAAAGGAACAGACCCTTGGGGACAAGCACTGTAGTACATGATACCAGCGGAGCCCACACACAGCTCCTGCAGCAAGTCAAAGCCTGAAGAATGTCAACTTTCTTATCTTCAAAATGAGAGATGAAACTAAAAATGGAAGGGCTGTGTGAGGATGGAGGAAATATGTAGAACAAGCCTGCCATATGCAGCATGACGACACTAATGACAGCACATGATATGGATAGACTCTGAGCTCAGGGGTTTTCCTGTGACTTCCGTATAGTCCTGAAGTGCAAGCTGATGCCTAATTGTCCTCCACATGTTTGCTCGCTCCTGTGTCGGGGACTGTATCCATGATGTACCCCTGAACTGGCATTTCTTCCACATGGGAGAGGCCATTCTTTGCCTCACCTTTCTTAGTAACTGGATCTCAATTTTTAGCTTGACACATTGTTTTTTAGAGTACAAAGTAACATTATCCAGTCTTTCTTGTGAAAGATCTGGCCAATGACATGTGAGGAAACACATAGAAAAGCAATTTAAAGGGTGCTGATTCAAGTTTAGAGAGAATGAGCTCTTTTGCTTCTCTTTTCTGCTGGCCTGGAACTCTTCTCTGATGGCTGGAGTTCCAGCAGCCATTATGAACAATGAGGTAACATTATATTGAAGATGGCAGTATAAATAGAACCTTGTGGCCTTGATGATCTAGTGGTTTGCTTATAGTGGGAATTCTCTTACAAGAAAGAATGCACCTTTATATACTTAAGTCACTATAGAAAATAATTTGTTTCTAGTAGGTGAACATGATCCTAATTAGTATTTACCACATTTTCAAATTCTATACATTCTTCAAAGCTCATCTCAAGTTCTTCCTTCTCTATAAATCTTCCCAGGTGACTCTAGAACCTATGTTCTGCATCATTGAATCCTTGCCATGTCAGAATACAATCTCTTTACTCTTTTATTTATGTATTTGCTTTTAAGCAGCTATCCACTATGTAGAAACTGTACTCTTTTCTTATTGTTTAGATTTTTTATTCTTGAGCCCCTAGGCAAATATCAAGCTCTTCAAAGAGAGGGCTTGTCTTAAAATTAATTTTATCATCCACGTTATCCAAGAATGAGAAACAAATACAGTGGAACCTTCGTAGTTGACCTCCTCTCTACATTGACCGCCCCTTTAAGTTGATCTAACTTTCATAGACTGGCCATGCACCACATGTACGTATCAGTCCAGTAGGCCTAGTTCCTTATATTGACCACCTTGGTTTATTGACCGGTTTGTTACTGTCCCTTGGGTGATAAACTTAAGGAGGTTGTACAGTAATTTCTCTATGATAAAAGCAAGTTTATTGAGCACCTGACATATGCTTAGATGTTATCTGTCTACATACACACAAATCCATGATGTTATTACTTTTCCTTTTTACAGAGCCTTCCTTGTCCTATTGGTCATGTTTGAGCCTGTTCTCTGTGTGACAAAATTGCTCTCAAAATTTTATTGAGGAAACTGGGGCTTACAGAGATATATGATATATAGTGATATATATCATAAATTTATGATATAAAGTCACACAGCTTCTAAGTGGCAAAGTAGGAATCTCTTCCAGGGTGATAGAAGTCCAAGCACCATTCCATCTCCCAAAGACACACGGAGTGATGTTAGAAAACACGGATAAGGTTTCTGTTTCGTTCCTGGTTATAAGTTTACATACTTATTACAGAAATTTTAGGGGCAAAAACCGTAATGGTATAAAGAAAACAAAATTATCTATGATATCCCACCTTCTAAAGTGAATCACTGTTACCATAATTCCTTTTTTCCCAGTATATATAACCTGTGAATCGTACAGTAAATATTCTTTCCCAAGCAGTTAATGTTGCGATCATCATATAATAATGACCGGCATTTATATTTTATCCTCTGTCAGATACTATTCGACATGATTTATGAAAATTATTTCACATAGTTTTCATAATAACTCTACACTGGATCTGAAAAAATCTTTCAGGTACCCATTCCCACCTGTTCATTTGCAGGTGTGGAAACAGAGGCTCAGAGTGAGCAAGTGACAGCCCCAGGGTAATGAATTCTGCTAATCATTTGCTTCTTTGCTTTCTCTTTGATGTTCTTTCTAACACAATACCTTTTGCTCCTACAGTATCCGACTTTGCTCTCAATCCTCTGTCTCTTTCTGTAGAAGGAACAAGCCTCTTCTTCATAAGATAGATAACAGTGCTGCTCCTATCATATTCCTGTCACTGTTCAAGGCACACATTCACACGTGAATTCCTCTCTTCTCCCACTTGCTCAGAGCAGTCAGGAGAGCTAAGATGTCAAAATATTAAGAGTAGACATTGAGGCCACTGGCCCTTGCCTTGCCCTGGTTGTCATTATGTTAATCTAGAAGTTTGGCTGGGGCAGTGGGGTTCTAGTGATTTCCACTGAGTTCTGATTTTGCTAAAGTTTCACACAAGTACCCTCTAGTGCTCAGTCCAATTGGGGTGGCTTCTTACAGAATCCTGGTGTCATTTAGTCCTCCTCCTCCTCTTTCTTCCTTTTCTTTACTGGGGACAAGAGTCTATTTTCCAGTACGATTATATATTCTCAATTAGTAATCCTAGATTGAGGCAGCGGAAAGGATGTTCCTTTCTCCACCCTGACCTACCATGTATCTGGCTGGCCCCTTGTGGCCAGCCCCATATTGAGGACTTTATTGAAGCTCCACCTTCCCTCTGCAGTTCCCCCTTCCCTCTTTTCCATGACTTGGGTTTGGTGGCCATTTCTGAGACGGCTCTGACACCTTCCTCTGCCATCCTCCCCCACCCAGATCCCAACTGAAAACTTTTTCCTTGTTACTGTCCGTGTAAACTTTCCCTTTTGTGTTATAAAAGTAATGCATGCTCATCATGACAACAGAAATACTTACTGCTTCCCAGGTGCTACCTGAAGGGCCAAGAAATGATAGTTCTAGAAAAGGAAAGAGGAAGAGAACACAGCCCTGGCCCTCAAGGAGCCCCAATGAATGGGGAAGATGAAACGTGAAGACATGTGGACATTGACACCGTGCTGCCACAAATTCTTCAGAGGTTTGTACAGAATTCTAAGGAAGTAGGGAAAAGCGGCATTTAACGCAGGCAGGGGAGGCAGAAAGTCTTCTTTTTTCCATTTCTTCATTTTGTAATGTATTAATTTATCAGTCTAGCTACTCATTCATCTGATAATAGTTTACTGAACATTTTTTTAGGTATTACCCTAGAAACACAGACACAGAAATGGAGCCGAAACCCACATTTTCTGGTGCTCGTTTCTATACTGTTTTCTTTTTTATTGTTGCACGGTGTTGTTATAATCCCTGAAATGAAAACAAGGAAACTGAAAGGGTTTGGGTATTACCTCTGTCCAGGTCGAGTAAAGTCGGTTACTCAGTGTGATGGAAGCTCACACCAGGATCATTAATCAAATACTCTGGTTAATAGAGAGTTCTCATATATGCCATGCATGAATTACCAGTTTTCAAAGAATTATAATACAACAAAATATACTGGAACCATACAGCTCATAATTTAATCTGCTTTCGATGTGACGGAAGTCATCTGAAGGGCTGTGTTTAAGAGCCATCAACTGTGGAATGTCACACCTGCAGAAGGAAAGTCAATGCAAAATTAACAGCTCTCGGCTCTTACTGAGCTGCCAGGGTTTTTTTTTGAAAATAGAAAAGTCAAACCCTGTACAAAACAAAAGTAGTTGTACCTTAACCAAATCTGCTACATAAAGAGGTAGGTAAAAATTATATCTCAGCATTGCAAATGCGACAAATATGCTCAAGATCTTGACATTATTTTCAAATAACCAAAGCTCTTAGTGTGTTCGTGTGTGTGGGGGGGGCATGCTTAGAGAATGCGTGTTGGGAGGGGGCAGTTATTAAAGGACATTTGGCAATCTAGAAGGTCTGTTTTTCTTTTAAGAGAAAAATGTCATTGTCCTTCCGGTTTTATTATGAGCAGCCTTTTATGGATAAAACCTTTTCTGCATCATTTTTTTTTCCTTTTTCTCTTTGGCCGGGGCTGGGTTTGAACCCACCACCTCCGGTATATGGGGCTGGCACCCTACTCCTTTGAGCCACAGGTGCCGCCCTGTATTTTTTTTTTTTTAATAGGAAATTGAAGTTAGACTTAACAGAAGTACTGATTATGGGGTTCCAGTATTACTGAAATTCTGAGCCTTCAACACTTGAAGATCTAATGGTGCTGAGATATCTGAGAAACACACAGACTGGCTAGGATGGGTGCTCTGAGCTGGCAGTGCTCACTTTTATTCTATAGCCTGGTGAATTGGGAGACTTCACCACGGAGAGCTGCCCCTTGGGAGGACACCAATCAGTGCAAGGTAGCCCAGTAAAGCCTCTGATAAGTCCTGCTGCATAGAATCTCATTTTACCTTTTACAGCTCAGTATTTCCTCAAGTAATCTGTTTTATCACTTTGCAGAGTAAGTTTTCTGACAAAATACATCTTGGATTGCTGGCCCAAACCCATCTGTTGCAAGGATACGTGGCTCGCTGGCTTCCAGCTGGATGGTTCATAAACTGTCAACCATTCTTTATTTCATCATTCAACATGCTTCCTCTGAGCACCTGGTCTGCATCTAAGAGCGTTCAGATCACAGTGTGGATGATGTGGGCAGTCGGGGGTTGAAACAGCTCTGGTGTGGGTTTTAAATGTGGCAGGTAGAACTACTTTAAGAAATTATAAGTAATGTTAAATCAGTCTATATTTGAAACAACAGCAAATGTAATCCTGGCTTTTAATGTGGATTGCATGCTTTATTCAGTGAAATAAACCTAGCCTTTTCTTACTGGTGTTAGATGAGTCATCTGTTCACACAAAATAGCTTGAAATTGTTTTGAACCTAGAATATAACTGTGGCTCATTCTCTGAGATGTAGAGAAGTCGACCAGAGTTCAGTATTGATTGGCTTTTTATTTTGTGAAATGAATGAAGTTCCAGTGCTCCTTAATTGTGAGTTGCTCAGTTTCTTTTTGGAGGATCTGCTTCCTTCCCCATGCCCATGTGAGTTGAAAGCTTGTTTTTCTCATCTAGTGAATCATTTGTGATGAGAAAGTTGAGATATTCATGAGGACAGGTGTCAGCAGTGCTCAGGGGAGAAGCTGACTCCACTTGCAAATCCATCAGAGTAAAAGCACTGAGGGAAGAGGCCCTGCTTGTCCCGGGCACCAAGGACAGGCCCTGGTGCAAGTGACATTCAGTAAGTATTTGTTGAATGAACGGATGAACAAATAATTTATCGAAAATATAATTCTTCAAAGAGCTCTGAGTATGGGAGTGTGCAATAGTATAAGTAGGGCTAATACTTCCTGTATTGAGTGTTGCCACAATAATGCTGTGTAACAAGCCACCCCACAACTCGGTGGTTGGCAACAGCAAGCATTTGTGGATTTGTTCTTGCTCCTTGGTCTGTAGGCCACCTGCAGAGGAGTGGGGAATCTCATCACCAGGCTCAGAGTGGGCTGGGCTTGGCTCTGGGCTTCCATGTGTCCAGTGTGTGCACAGCTCTGTGCTGTGGGTCTGTCACTCTCCTCGGACCAGTGGCCCAGGACATGTTCTCCTGTCCCTTGGCATGAACCCAAATGCCAGGCTAACCTGTACAAACTCTAGAGGCCTCTATTGAAGATGTGTTTTTAATATTCCATTGGCCAAAGCAAATCACATGTCCAAGCCCAAAATCAGTGGGATAGGGGTGTGGCTGGGGGGGAAGATGAGGATATTTGCAGAGCAGTAATATTATCCCAAATGCTTATTTTTCAAAACATATTTCTTGAAAGTTGGCAAAGGAAGATCTCTGAACAAGTTAGGAAAGAGGAAACACGTCCAGATATAGCATGCCCAGTAGCCTGAAGACACAAAGAGGCTACAGCTGCCTCTGTATTATGAAGGTTCTAGGAAAACAAAGGACCAGCCATTATTAGGTCCCATCACGGGCAGCATGTTCTGGGGACCCGGTGTGCATAGCACTGGGCCAGAGGTTGCCTTAAGCAGTGGAGCTGGGAGAGCTTTGACCAGGAGAGCCACCTGACTGACCCATAAAGAGCACTGCTGGCCAGAGCCTCCACTAATAAGCTTTTTTGTTCAGGTACCAAGCTGGAAATCTATCTTCCCACTAAGTCAAAGACACATTGTGGGCCTCTGTGAGTGGAGGAGAGTCAGAGATTCTCTCAGAGACTGGCTCAAGGAAATAGGCTGGATTCCCTGACCGTGGCATCTTCAGAATTCCTGGAGAGGTAGTGAGTGGGGGACCGACAGACCCAAGGCTAGAGAAATACTGTGTGCACACTCAGTAGCAGAAATCTGACCTAAAAGCTACTGTGGTCAGAATGATTGAAAATTACTAAAATCATGGTTTTCTGCCCCTGTGCAAAAGAACATCTGGGTTTATGCCCATAAGTGAGGCTGTGCCCAAAAGTGCTGGGCTCGTTACCTGGCATGGGTAAAGCCTCAATAAAAGGTTTCTGAAAAGCCAAAATTACCAAGAGGAAGGTGCTCCAGGCTCAGCAGAGAAAGGATCTCATTAAAGGATCTCATTAATAGCTTTGAGAACAGCGATGAGCAGAGACTAGAACCGAGGGGGCTAGTGACTGTAATTGCTGCGTAAGGAGTTCTCCTGAGGCTGTGGGACCCTTGTCCTGAGGATGTTTGCTGTTCTGGCTGCTTCCTTTTGCCACATTAAGGAAGCCTTGGTCGAGAACACTCTTTAAAGATTAGAAGGGAGCCAGACTCGATGGACCCACTGGCAAATGGAGTCAAGATGCAGGTGCCTGAATGGGCAGTGGCAGCAAGTCCAGAAAAATAATCTGTCCCTAGTCATGGACTCCTATGGGCATTTCATTTGCTTTTGTACCACTATATCCACCAGGCCCTGTGCAGGTTTATTTCTCTGTAATTTATGTCCTACACTCCAGCCCAAAGGACCAGGAATTGAGGTCATCTTTAAAGAGCTCATACATTGGTCATGTGACCTTGGACAAGTCACATCACTTTTCAAGAACTTAGTTTCTTCATCAGTAAAATATAGAGGTCATGGAGGTGTCGTGTTCAGTAAATGTAACGAGGCAGGTGCAGTGTCTGGCACAGGGCAAGGTCTCAGGAATGTCAGCTCTTATCATGCTTTTAAAACTATATACTTCATCAGGGATACACCACTTGGAATTCTTTCTTTTTGTGTGCTGGGCAAAGGTCCCTTCTCCCACAAACTCCCTTGATACTATCTCCCTTGATTTTCAGCTTTTTACACTCTTCCCTCTGTTCTTTTACAGACCAGTGGCACACACTGCTCCTTATCTGTCTCGAACACTCATAGTTTTGTTCATCTTTCTTACCAACTCACATCTTGAGACCCTCTTGCAGCTAAGGGTGACCATGTGACAGGGTTCTTGCCAGTGCAGGCAGAGTTCTTCGCAGGGTGTCCTTCCTTTGAACTTTACTATTCCCCCTTTCTTTCAGCTTTGGAATGCAGGTGGGATATCTGGAGATGAGTCAGCCTTCTTGCAACCAAGAGGCAACATGCATGAGAAAAAAACTCACACATGACAATTAGCCTTCTGGATGGTAGAGAGACAGCTGGATTCTTCATGGCAGCATCGAGTCACTGCCCCACAAGTGGGTAGCCTATTGACAGACAGCTCGGGTTTGTGTAATCTGCAGCTGATTGCATTCATGATTGGATGGATGTTCCTGAAGTCTTTACAGTTATTGTTAATCCTAGATTCCCAATAGCTCTTCATACTTCAGTCACCTTGGCTTGTCATGAAAGGCTGGAGGGCAGGAAAATGTTCTCTGTTTTTAGCACAGAATGGGTATTAAGTAAATGCTCTTTGTTAAGAGCATTGGATTCCTGGACTTTAGAGTTCATGGCTGTAAAAGTTCTGTTTTTACACAGTGTTTTCCTTTTCTCTCTTCTCCCCTCCTCTCCCCTCCTTTCCCCTCCCCTCCTCCCCCTCCCTTCCTCTCCCTTCTGTTCCCCACTTCTCCCCTCCCCTCCGTTCTTCTCCCCTCCTCTCCCATCCCCTCCCCACTTCTCCCCTCCTCTCCCTCCCTCTCCCCTCCCCTCCCTTCCCCTCTGTTCTCCTCTCTCCTTTGTCCTCTCCTCCCATCCCTCTTCTCTCCCCTTCTCTTCACTTCTCTTATTATCTTCTCTTGTCTCCACCATATCTCTCTACCTCTTTTTTTCTCCCTTTTTCTATTTTCAAGAAATGTTCTGAAAAGGAAACTATATTAAATATGCGTGTGTGTGTGTGTACATATATATTATATATATATGTAATCTTTCTTTGATCATACACAGAAAAAGAGGGACATTTCTGATGTACTCATTGCATAACAAGCCTTATAAATGACTTTGGATTTCTTGTAGCTCCCTCTGTTCATCAGTTGCCACCCTGATTTGGCCTTTATTGGAGTAAGGCATTCTGTCTATTCTCGTGGTCTCACTGCAACTCTTTCTACCCAGTGGGAACCAGAAATAAGAACCAATGCATTTAAAATGTGAGATATAGAAAGGAAACAGAGAGAACAGTTTCCGAGCTGGCTTCCATTGCCTTATAAATATAGCATAGTTACTTGAATTCCGTAAGAATTAAACTCTGATCTTTTAAAATGCATGCAAATTCTTGCAGAATATATATGAAAAAGTCACTATAACTGTAGAGGCACTTCAACTCCCTTGATAAATGGGACTTCCAGACCACACTTTATTGAGTCTCTGATTTTTAATAATTTGAATCCTGCAAGATTTAATTCTGCATAATTCTGGCTGAAATCAGCTTTTGATTGAGTTGTAATGGCTCTGTTATTGTAAATATCTCTGCATGCTAATGTCGTGCTGGAATTCAATAATATTTAGATGAAATTTTCCGCCTTAAGCATTATGGAAGCAAGATTTAGAAATCAGGAAGTTTATGTCAAAGTGACATCTATTTTGGGTAACCTGCAACATTTTTAAATGCAACAAACGGTCATCCTAAGACATGATTTAAATAATTATGAATCCTAAATGTATATATGTGGATCAATTATAATATGTATAATATTATCGTATGAATAAAATATATGAAAATTCTTAAAAATGTATGTCTTTATTTAACCTTGTAATATTTCCTGAAGTAGTCATCTGTGACTCAGTGGAGAAAGTAGGGATGAGACAAAGGCCCCCAAAGCTGGAGAGGCAGTGTGGTGTGTGGACGTGGTACGCGCACTGAGTCTCACAGCTCCATCCTTGACCTCACTGGTGAAAAAACTTTGTTTTGAGAAATGCACTTAAATTCTGTGACGCAGCTTCACCTGCTGCAAAATCAAATAAACATACGATAGATACTTCTTAATCATTTATCTTCCTACCAGACCAAAGACATCTTGAAGAATGAACCATTTCTTAGTCATTCCTTAGATTTACCACTCAGTCCAGAGACTGGCATGTATCAGGGCTGAATAAGTATTTATTGAACTAAATAGAAAGTACAAATGTGAAAATGCTATTTAGCCGGTCCTCACACCAACTTGAGAAGTGGAAACTATTATAATCCTCATTTTATAGAGGCTGAAATAGAAGAACAAACAAGTTGCCAAAGATTATACGTGGAGGAAGTGGGATTTGAACTCAGGCATCCAGAAACGAGGATGTGTTCTTAAAAGTTGTGACACATTAAAGATGAACATAAATTCTTCGTTACTTCTTTCTTCAAGAGGTAGAGTCTAATTCTGCTCTTTCAGCCTGTGCTGAATGGGCCTTCAGGAGAAAGGGTTATTGGAGGCTGGAGGAAAGGGTGCCCAGATTAGGTACTGGTGAACAGATAAGCAAAATGATTGTTGGTGGAAATGTGGAAAATAGAACATGAATAGAGCATCTGGCTAAAGACATTTCCAGGCAGAATATTTAAAGTGCCAGTTGGTTTCTTCTAGTGGGCTATGATATGGTACAAGAAGATACGGATGAAATAAAGAAAAAAAATTCCATTTTTGAGCAAAATTTAGAGGAAATATAAAAAGTTTAAGATAATCCTCTTAGTGAACAAAAAGTTCTCAACGTAAGAACGCAGGGCAAAGACCAAATCCAGAGGTCTCCCAGTAAAGTACAGCTTCAGGGTAAAGATATATATTAAGTGTATGACTCTGAGACACCCTTCTCTTTTTTTTTAAATCAATAAAATTAAAAACTGTGTCTAGTAAAGTTTCTAAAGGCATTGCTTCATAGACCCCTTCCAATAGATAAAAAGGTTTCTACAAATCTTAAAGGCATTGTCTCGGAACATCCTGGCTCTCAACTCATGGTAGAATCTTTCTTGAAAGAAATGTGTGTATGGTTTTAATCCATGGTGCAAACTACAATCAGATTCATAGAAAACCCACCAAATTTTTAGGAGAATTATATTGGTGGAAGCACTGCCGGCTCGGACAAACAGGGATAGAGACACTATAAAATGCAAAGAAGTCTTTGGAGACCCCATCTTCTACCCATCTATAGTGAGCAGAAGCTGGCTGAGAATGCTACCTGGTTGTAAGTGAAAAATAAATAATAACTTAGAAGGGACAGCCAAGGACCTTAGCATTCCTGTCCAAGGAACTAGCAACATGTTGGAATTTCTGTATACCAGGAATTTCTAGGTGTTTCTGCTTTTTGCCTTTTATGAGTAGCCATGCCACTTACAGTTACTCTTTCCAGAAAACTGGATGTGTGGAGGGAAAGTGACTTTTTCCTTTAGTTCACAGAGGATCAGATTTAAAAGAACCATATTTGAGAACTGTATCCAAGGAGCATCAGCTGTACCCAGACTTGATGCAGATGATAAAATAGTAGACTTCAAGGCAATGCAAAACTGGAAGAGGCTTTGGGCATCTTGGGAAGGGGAGAATGTATTTTTCTTATGCAAGAGATATAAATAACTTGTGACCAGAAGGTAGACTGAGATGGATTAAAGACGGTCATAAATTATTTGACTATTCTCCTATCAAGAGAAGGGATCTGTTTTTCCCTTTCCTTAAATCTGGGATGGACTGTGAATGCTTTGACCATTACAATATGGCAGACATGATCCTACGCCAGCTCTAGGCCTACCCCTTCATAGGACTGAAAGCTTCCATCTGGGATTCTTGGAGCCCTGAACTTCCATGTTAGGAAGTCTGACTATCCTGCTGGAAAGACCACATGGAGAGGCTCTAAGACCACATGGAGAAGAAGGGCCAGCCAAGTCCACTCTTTTAGCTGTTCCTAACAAAGTATATGTGAGTACAGCCATACTGAACCCCCAGACCAGGCCAGCCTCCCACTAAATACCACCAAGTGACCACAGGTAATGTTGTATGGAGCAAAAGGATTACCAACCAAGCTCTTTCTCAATTCTTGACCCATAGAAATAGTTAAGATAAACAAAATGACTATTGTTTTGTTTCACGGTGGCAGAGACTTAGAATTACCATGGTTTCTCCTATATACATGTGGACGATGATGATAATGATGATACTAACTACTAATAATATTTCCTCACCCCAGGTTAATCCCTTGGTGTTTGAGGATAGGTCCACAATCACCTCTCCTGTGACTTGGGTCTGGGAGCTACCTTCTCTCTGCCTCAATCTTCCCATCTCCAGATGGAAGTAATAATAACACAGACCTCGTGAGAGTGCAGTAAAGATGAAGTGAGATGGTGTGTGAGCGTAAAAGATCTTCATAGAATAGTCAAATGCTATGGAAAAGTGAAATTTTATAAAGTCTATTAATATATTTATTAGAACTACCCTGTTGAGATCTCTTTGGGGTTTTCAAAATGATATATTAATGTCAACAGCTAAGAAAATATTCAGCATTTTGCCCAGTGTGGGCATGGCCCACATGTGATATAAGACCTAATTGCAGTGAACAAACCATTTGAGAACATGTTCATAGCACCCACAACATGCTGTTGGCTAATCAACAGTTAGAGAGCACAATTTGTTCCCTGGGCCTTTTGTTTTGTACTTTTCTTTTTAATTTATGGTTTGTTATTAAACAATTACATTTAGAGATTGTTTAGCAGAGTGTGTTTGCATTTCTAATTGAACATTCTAATAATGATGTTTTTATTTTACTTGGTTTTTAAAGGTTATTATAATTTCTATAAAGTTTCATAAAATGTAGAAGCCAGAAAAGCTTTCAGGGAAAAAAATAATGTATTTACTTAGACATTGATGCTTTCTTGCAAGGCTATTGGAAATGGTGTTTTGCAAAATTGCAGCCCAATTTACATCTTTGGAGCTGAAGGGAGCACAAGTTTCTTCTCAATTGGCAAATCGGGGTAGAAAGTAGAAGTGACCTGGGGGCTGAGTGGAGCATTGTGAGGTTGTGTTTGGTTGGGCTCAGTGGGAAAGGGCTCTGTGACAGATTGGTAGTGTCCACCACGGTACACCCTGAAGAGGGGTGTATGTGTTTGTTGAGACAAGGGTTATCATCATATCAGCCACATATTTGCCATCCCTTCTGGTATAATTTACACTCATGTTCTTACCTCACCTTCCTTTAAATAAGCAAGAAAACAATTGATAAAAGAGAAAGGGACTTGCCCAGGATCATACAGATGGCACATGACAGAGGAGGACATGACAGAAGAGACCAAACCCAGGAGGTCTGTCATTAGGTCAAAAGCTAAAGAAGAGTCTCTTCCATGGGTACCCCGATCGCATAGTCTCTTATGCTCATTTGTACATAAGAAAAAATGATTTAGCTCATTCACTTCTCACTCCCTGTTGATGGGCTTGGCAAAACATGGCCTTGACAACAGCTTTGAATAAGAACATTAGTAACTGAGATGATGACAGCTGCGGTAGCCCGGAATGTAAAAATACCCTGGGAAGGTAATAGCTACAAATGTCATATTTTCTCTTTTATTTTCCCAATTCCCTATTGGTATGGCTTCTACTATCAAACAATTCACTTAAATTGTCTTTAATCTGCCCCAACGCCCAACAAAAAATTGTATGGTCCAGTTAAAAAATAAAATACTCAGTTTTGAAATAGGATAGTCCACTGGGATAACCTGAAATAAAAGGTCTGTTTTAGACACACAAGTTATTTCCCATTAGCCAAAATTCCCTGAGCTTCACGATGTGCCACACTTAGTTCCAGCCATTCTGGAGGACAAAGTGACAGCAAAGAGGTGGTCCTGACCTCAAGAAGTATTACAGGATCAGAGCGAAACAGTACTGTGTGAAACCTGGGAAGTTGGGAAAGTAAGAACTAAAGAGATATTCATAGACCTACTTTTAATAAAACCCAACCAAACCCCAAAAGACATGCCACAGAGTGCAAGAAGGCACCTCAGGGCTCATGTGTGTCAGCTATAATTTGAATCTCTAACTTGAGCACGCACGGGGTTCTGGGGCTGCTCTCTCTAATAGGTTATCACAGGATAGAGTTTAAAATACCACTTGAGTCATAACCTCATCCACTTAGAGATCCAGAAAGGGTTCCCAGGGCTGATCAGAGACCTGATTTGCAAATTACTATAAATTAATGTAGTTATAGCTGGGACATGAATATATGCTTGGAAATGCTCATATAGTGCATAATATATGCCGTGTCTTAAGATGATAATAGTGGTAATTTCTAAGATGACTTTTCCTCTGGCTGGCACCTTTCACCCTGTGATCTTGAAGTCCTTTACAAACACTAATTAATTATATTAATTTTATCATAAACCTTGCTCATTACTGTACTTTTATTATAAGCTCTTGCCAGCTCAGATTTAATGCAACACCCCTATTGAAATTCTGCTCTTTGATATCGCTAAGGATCCACTCAGATATTATATGTGCCTTGGTAGGTTTTTTCATCATACAAATAATAGAATAAAGATCCCTTTCCTTTCACTGGGCATGCACAAAGGTGCATTTAAGTGGAGCCCAGACCAAGTACCCTGACTGTGTTTAGGGCCACGGTCTGTACCGGGTCGGGTGGTGCAGTACAGAGATAGACTTCCGTTGAGACACCAAACTGAAGAATGGGGAGTGGCTGGTGCGCTGGGTTGAGAAAGGTTCTCAGCCACATCCAGGATTGGTAAGAGCAAATGTTCTGACCATGTAGCCATGAACACAGGTATGGAAACCAGGAAATGTGCACTCATGAAGACCTTCTCATGCTGTCTCTGTGTAGCTGTAAACACTGAGTGAAGAGGTAGGAGATCTGGATCCAATTTGATTTTTCTTTTCTTTTTTTTTGGTGCAGTTTGGCCAGGGCTGGGCTTGAACCCGCCACCCTCGGTATATGGGGCCCGTGCTCTACCTATGGAGCCATAGGGGCTGCCCTCTAATTTCATTTTTCTTCTTACTAGGTATGTGGTATTAGTCAATGAACTTGTAGGACCTCTGTTTCTTTCTCTCCAAGATGGGTATAAGAATTCTTGTCCTGCTATATCAACAGGGCTTTGAGGTGACAATCTGATAAAATAATGTATATCAAATTTTTTCCTCAAATGCAGAGTATTAGAAGGAGGTGGTTACGTAGTGCAGAGGACAGATAATCAGAATCAGGGCAGGTGGGTTATAAAGTCAGAACAAACGTCTTACTCATTTACCTTGTGGCTTTGGTCAAGTCATTTATTCTTCAGAAGCCTTGATCTTTTTTTCCTATAAAATAGAGATAATGATATTCCTAAAGCTGACTCAAAAATCTGTTCAAGATTTACGTGAAGCAAAAAGGCAATACCATAAATGATTTTGGTAACCATCACATAATAAAGGCTCAAAAATTAGCTAAAAATTAAAAATTAAAAAAAAACCCACCAAAAATATACAAAGAACTATAAAAGCAAATGCTCCCAGATGATAAATAGATGCATTTTAGCTCGGGGTTAGCACTACAGGACTTACTGCTAGTTTACTTCTACTTTTCAATATTTTCTTTAATGACCATGTGCACATTTTAGAATGGGGATAAAAACCAAAAGAACTGTGTTGATGGGTATACAAATCTACATACATGATAAAATCACACAGAAGCCCCCCCGCCTACTCACAGCAAATAAGACTTGTGGGTTGTACCATTTTCAATTGCCTAGTTTTGGTATGTATGACAATTCTGTGAGCTGTTACCATTGGGGTAAACAGGAGAAGGTTACCCTGGACTTCTCTGTATTGTTTTTGCAACTTCTTGTATTTGTATGCTTATTTCAAAATAAAAGCTTTTAAAAAACTATGTCAGGTTATTAAATCAACCTAAGAGGAAGAAAATGGTACCTGCTCAAATATTAATTCAATAAATGAATGGGTGGATAGATGCATTCTCCCCATTCCTACTTTTTTATTCAGAAGTAAACACCATCCTGCTAGAAACGTGATTGACAATACCCTTCTCTAATCAGCAGCTTTTGGCTTGAGAACAAGACTCCCTGTCTGGAAGAATCATGGACGCGTGTTTGGAAAGGCCAACTACATCACCTTTGGGAACAGACATTTTGTCCATGGTGATGCCAGACCACAGTCATGATGGGTGTCACAGAAGCATTCTTGTAGGCTTAAAAAAAAAATCCCCTTTCTCTGATTTTAAGTGCATGGCCAGAAGAGAGTGGAATGCCATCTGCCAGTGCATTGGGTCTCAGTGCAGAAGGGGAGCAGAAAACCAACTCAGCCATTGCTTGGGATATAACAGACCCTGAATGTAATAAAAAGTGTGTTCATATGTTTCATTAGATAAATAAAGCTGACTTGGATAGGTTGCTTCAAACCCAAAGTGAATTGAAACCAAGTTGGCTACACTTGGTGCAAGAAAGTAAATTGTAATAGTGCCTGCCAACTTCAAGTTGTCTCCTTCAATCCAGGAGCTCTGCATATATTATGTTTTCTAATGTGGCCACTACCCTATGGGACTATATTCTAATCTGACTACACCCTATGACGAACATATTCTTAGCTCTATTTTACAGACAAAATGTGGCTTAGCGGTTAAGTTATAGGAATAAAGCTGCGAGTATTAGTTAAACAATGCTTGCTGCTATAACAAATAAACCTCAGAATATAACAATAAGTTTCTTTCTTGCTCATAAAACAGTGTGATGTAAATGTCCAGGGACGGGCTTCACATTTTCCACAAGGGTCTCCCAAGGTAGACAAAGAAGGGGAGAAGGAGCATGAAGAAGGCATATCTGCTGCTCAACCAAGTTGGCCTGGATGTGACACCCATCACTTCTGCTGCCTGGACAAGAGCCAGTCACATGGCCATTCCCTGAAGGAGGGGGCAGGGGCTAGTGTCTCTACACTAAGGAAGGAGAGTGCAAATCTTTGGCTGTTTGCCTCTCTCACAGCCTTTCATTCCACAGGTCATGGAATGGGAAGGAGAAACATAAGCTCACCCAGGCTTTTTCTGTAACCATACGCAGCGGGCAGAGTATCAGCTTTGAACTCTGCCTGCCTGGGTTTCAATCCTGACTGTATATGCTTAATGGATTTGTGGCCTGAGGAGAAAGTTGCTCAGTCACACTGAAGCTTCATCTACTCTTCTGTAAAATGAGAATGATAAAAACAGTCACTCAGTAGAGCTGTCTTGGGGAATACAGGAGAGAACTCACACAAAGTATTTAGAACAAGCCTTGGCATATAGTGAACAGGCATGGATATTCTTATTATTGTTATATTATTATTGTAATGATTTTTGTGCCACACTAACTCCCACCTGCTTTCTACTTTCACCTCCGCTTAGTTAGGCTCTTCTTGTCTTTGATGACTTAAGCTTTCCAACTTCTGCAGATTGCTCTAGTTCTATCGCAAACCGTAGCCAGGAGAATTATAAGTCCTCTGCCCTCTGCCTAGATGTTTTATAATCTACACATTTTGCTGAGGAGTGTCGGCGTTGCCATGGGACACCTTCAGTTTCCAAAAGCAAACATGGTTGCCACTGTTGATTTGGTGTATGAATGTCTGCAGCTTTATTAAATATGCATTAAAGTGTTCCCCTCATAAATTGTATGCACTTGGCCCACACAGCATATAATGCACACAGCTAAATAACTTTTCTAACCACACAGATGGAGCAATCAGACCAACTTCAAGGTTGGCAAGAATAGAGTGAACCAACCCCCCATCCTCCTCCCTCATAGCTATTTTGTGGGGTCTTCAGTTTAGCTGGTTTCAGCTGTACTCCCTGCTGTCAGTAGCTTGAATTTCTAGGTCTGCACAACTATGGGTAAACACCTTACCCTCTGGGAGGTCCATTCCCTGGCACATAAGGGCATCAGGAGGGGGCAGGATTTGACTCGTTACGGTGAATTTCATCTGGACCTGCTAACACCATTAGTCTTTCTGACCTGTCAAATAATCACCTATCTTTTCATCTATCCATTTATTCATCCACCCATCCATTTATCCATTCATATACCTATTCATCTTTCCATCCATTCATCCATCCATTCATTCCCTAGCCACTCCTGTCTGGGCCAGGTCATGCACAAGGCACTGAAACTACCTAAATGGAGTCTGGCCTCACAGAGGTTATGTTGCTCTTGGATAGACAAAGCATAAGTACACAAGCACATAAAGTAGTGCAGGGAAGAAAGAGTAAGACACTGAATGTACATGAGTGTGTGCGTGTGTGTGTGTGTAGACAGTTACTTCATATCTGATAGAAAGAGTAGGTCTCCTTGAAGAGCAGCTGTTAAAGCTCAGGCCAGAGAGAAAAGAAATCTTATGAGGAATAAAGAGAAGAGACTTTCAAGTTAAGATAGTGACGTTTGCAAAGGTCCTGGCTCAGCAAAGAGCCATTATGCACATACCTTATATGTGTTTTTTAATTCCACAGGGGCAAGTATGCATTATTAGATTATGTCTGTTTTTGCTTTGGCACTTACTCAAAACAATTTAAAACTATTGGGGAAACTTCTATTTCCCTAAATTTGATCTTACTTAATTTTTAAGCAATGAATGAAGGATCAGAAATGTAAACCAGGAAGGCTAATGCCACCTCAGGAATAAGGACTGTGTCAAACTCCCCCCTAGTCATGAGTATGGCCTGTAGTTGGAGAACAGGAAAGGATTGTTGGATGAAAGTACCTTAAGAAAGATCACACAGTTCAGAGCACATATTCAGCTGGGTCCTCCTGATCCTGGACATTTGGTGTTTTGGACTCACCTTATTGGTGATCCATTGCTGCAGTAGGGAAGAGGTACCTGCCCTCAGATCACCTGGCTCAACCCATTAGAGGTCAGGTTTATCATCAACACCCCAAAATGAAGTGGGTGTAGGGGGTTGATAGTCCGTCACCCAAAAAATATATCTACATCTGAATATCCAGAACCAATGAATGTTATCTTATTTGGAGAAAGGATCTTAGTAGATATACTTTTAAGTTAAGAATCTTGAAACATGGAAATCACCCTAGGTTATCCATGTGGGCCCTAAATCCAGGGATGAGTACCTTATAAGAGACACACGGAGAACACAAATGGACGAGGAAATGCTTACATGAGGCCAGAGGCCAAGATGGAAGTGATGTGGCCACAACCCATGACTGCTGGAAGCCCCCAGAAACTGGAAGATGCAAGCAACAGAGTCTTCCCAATCAACAGAGCCTCCCTGACCAAATCTTGGACCTCCAATTTCCTATATTTGAAAGAATAATGTTTGGTTGTTTTAAGCAAAGTTTGTGATAATTTGTTATAGCAGCTCTGGAAAGCTCATACAGGGGATACTGTTGGGCCACTACAGGTTTTCCTGTATGACAATGCCTAGTAGATGTATAGTAAGGGATACTTAAATTTTTTAATTGCTCATTAGCTGTGTTGAAAAGGGTGAACATTTTACTTAAATCAGTATATCTGAATGTTGATTCAATATGACAAAATATAAAATTCATCAGTGAGATATTTTATTCTTTTTTTGTACTATATTTTCAAAATTTGGTATTAATTTTATTCTTAACAGCATATAGCAATTCAAACTAGCCACATTCAAGTGTTCAAATGCATTTGTGGTCAGTGGTGACCATACTGGACCCCACAGTTATAGCATTTTTCATGGGGTCTCTTACTTCAGGCCTAGAACAAAGCTGTCTGAGCAAAAGAGAGATGGGGAGACTTCTGGATCACAGACGCTGTAGGGCCTGCCTGCTCCCATGTCTGGGGTTCAGAGGGCAATCTGGATTTGGCTCAAGCAGGCTTTAGAGAACCAGGTGGAGGGTAAATTTCTGGTCATCCTTACATCCAGCTGGGTGTATTCACCTTGGTGCATGGAGCTAAGATGAAAATCAATAGTCAGGCTTTGATGGGGAAAGCGCAGAAGATAACTAAGTAGGAACCGGGAGAAATTAGTCCTGAGTTATCGAGTTACTAGCTATTTTCTGGGCCTTTCTCACTTCATATACTTCTCACCTCAAAGCTACACAGAAGGCATTATTGTTCCATTTTCTTGATGAGGAAATTGAGGGCCAGTGATATAAGGAAATTGCTCAAGGTCATCCAGCTCATGAATGAGCCCAGGTCCCTCTGTCTGCAGAGCCACTAGGTTGTGTTGCAGGCCCTAATATGTGGTGGGATGTGGCTCTTTGTACACTTCCTGACCTGTGAGGATGGGTTCAAGGCTAGGTGAGGGCTGAATGTCCACAGTGGAGAGCAGGTGTCAGGGCCTCAGGCTGGGGGAGTCCAGAGCTGACTCTTGGGTGGGTAAAGTCATAGAAGACTGAAGGCCATTGGCACGACTGCTGAGCATCCAGAGCTGAGTACTCACTTCTCCATTCAGGACTCTCACTCTTCTCTGCCTCCTTTTCCGGTTGACTAGTTGGTGCTGGGATATGACACTTGCCATGTCTTATGTGGCCAACATGGACCCACAGAAGCTAGGATTGCCCGTTTGACTTAGGAAACAAGTTTGTCTTTAAAAAGCAAGACATCAGGACATTCACTTTCTGACAAGAATCTGCAATTTGTGTTTATTTTATTTCCCGTTGATTAATTGCCATACATTTCTTGGCTCCCCTCCAAATATCTCTTGCCAACAAAGTAGGCCAAATTAATTTTCTACAGGAAGAGAGATTCTGAAGGACTCTAAAATCTGTCTCCATCATTTTGAAAATGATCTCCTGTGTATGTAATGACTGTGGCTTTACTTTTCCTGTTAAAGCAAAGAAAAAAAGTCTCAAGTTCATATTTCCTTGAGTGAATGAGGATAGCTGTATCGTTTTGGTGAATGGACCCTTTATAGCCTTGTGCTTTGTGAAACCTGGGAATCCCAGATTCCACCTCTCTTTCTGGCTGGAACTACCTTAAAGAATGGCAGATGGGGTATCAGAAAAAATGGAGGCTGTTTGCTATAATATTGTATATGTTGAGTTAAATTGAATGAGCAGTGTATAAAATGTTAAGAGGTGATTATTCTTGACCTGGTTCTACCAACTTACTTGCTGATGACCTTTTGAGAGTCACTTCCATGAGCATCCTTCTTCCTTATAAATCACCATAAAGAGAGAGGGTTGGCTTAGGCCATGGTTTGCAAATTTGCTCTTAGCCTCAGAACAGCTTCCTAACAACATATTCCTTGAAAGCTCAAATAGAGTAGACGTGCCTTACTGCAAGTAAAATAAAACTGCTTAATGATGTTTTAAAATATACATTTTCTATATCATTTCATAAAAAACTAGAGATAGGCAATAGTAGGGGTCATCCAGTAACTTAAAAATGTAACGCAGGCTCCTTCTATCTGCTCTGCAGGCCTTGGCTCACTCCTTTCTCATGGATGTCCTCTCATGTTTGCAAAATGGATGCTGAATTCCAAGAATCAGGTTAATATTTAAGGTGCAAGAATGATAAGCACATCTTTGCTTCTAATCCTCTGGTTGAAAAGTGATGTATCTTTCCCAGAATCCTTCTCAATAGATTTCTCTTTGAATTTCATTGGCCAGAACTAGGTCATCTGCCTATCCCTCCCTGCAAGGGAGGCTGGGAATGTGAATACCTGCTAAGGTGGACAGTGGATTCCATGACTGCCTTACACCAATTTTCATTCTTCACCTGAGGGTGGGCACAGTACCACCCCAGATAGAGTTCAAGTTCTACTTGGAAGAAAGAAATAGGGAGACAGTTGTTGGATAATCTATAAACAGTGCCTGCCAAAATTATTTTTCTTGAATGAATGCTTATCTGATCTTATTGAAGGTGTAGGAAATTCACAACCAATTCTGGCCTCACATTTGTGGGCAAAGTGGGTAGGTCAGAGGAGGAACAGGAAGATGTGCTTCAGTCTTTTTTGTCAAGTCCACAATTGGCCAAATAAATATGTAACTAAAAGGAACACCCTCAATCATAAGATAGTGCTTTCTGTTTGCTTGTTTTCCTAGTAACTTACCCTATTTCATACATAGAAGCAGGGCTGTTGTGGGTGAAGAGGCTTAGAAGAATGTGATCAAGGGTGGGAAGCATGTCACCACACAAATATCTCTTCTGATGCAAGGCACCTTCTTCCACTTGCCTGTGATGAGCCCCTGTGGAACACCTAGGTCTCCAAAGAACCCAGTTTGGGAAACACTGGGTTTTAAAATTCCTTTCCCTTCCCTGCAGCTCTTTGATTTATGGTTCTTTCCAGTACATTCATAGTTGCAGGTTCTTTGCAAGAGCTGTCTGACTAAGGGAATGCATTCTTCTCAATGCTTCCTTTATCCTTAAGGACTAACTTTGGGTTTGGCCAGTCCTACATTGTCTTCCCTGGAATAGCCATTATCCACAAGTGACTATTTAAATTTAAATTCATCACCATTAAATAAGATTAGAAATTTAATTTATCAATCTTACTAACCACACCAGTGCTCCTAGTCACATACGGCCAGCGGCTTCATATTGGACAGTGAAAATATAAACCCTTGCTGAGGAAAGTTCTACTGGACAGAGCTGGCTAGCCTTCAGAAATGGTCCCACTGGTGTTAGAGGAGAGATGTGTTGACATCACGATGCTCTTGTTCTCTCTTGATGGCTAAGAGTGAAGGGATACCAGAGTCATTTGATGTGAAATTTTTGCATCATGGAATTTTGCATTAAGTGAGGACAGCTGTGGGTCTGTGAATGAGAAACAGCTTAGTAGTGTAAGGCTTTGCTTTTCCAAATTGAGAGATTTTTCTGTAAAACATCTGATTAGTGCTTCTTAAAATTGTCGAGATTATGAGTAAACAAGGGAAGATTGAGAAACTACCTCAGACCAGAGGGGACAAAGGAGACCTGATTTAAGTGCAAAGTGGTCTCCTGGATGGATCTTGGAACAGGAAAAGGTTATTTGTGGGAAAACCTGGCAAGATCTAAATGAGATGTGCAGTTTAATTAACAGCAATTCAGCAATGGTAGTGTTGAAGTTTCGACAAATGTACCATGTAATGCAAGATGTTAACAGTGGGGGAAACTGGGCAAAGAAACGCTGTACTATTTTTGCAACTTTTCAATATATCTAAAGTCATTCCAAAATAGAGTATTTAATTAAAAAAAAGTTGAGTTTTGATTTCTGACTCTGTCAGTTACTGATGGTGGGGCCCGATGCAAGTCACTTCTCATCCCTCTGCTTCCTTGTTCTCATCAGGGAAATATGAAGAATAGCAGCTGCTTCACAACACCCTGTGGGCTGCTGAAACAAGCTGAAAACTTGGAGCAACACAGACATAAGTGAGTTGCTGCATTATGGCTGATGCTGTGATTTTACTTTGATGCTAAGGCTGGGTTGAGCTCTGTAAGTTTGTATGGCCTGATTGAGGCCGTTAGGAACTTCCATATATTTAGCAGAGACTTCGAAGCCACAAGAGGCACTGGAGGAAGGTAGTCAATGTCCACAGAGCCTACCTGGTGCCCTACACAGTGCTAGATCCTCTTCCTGTGTGATCCCACTGGAACCTTCCAAACTCCATGTGGTGGGTGCTGTTCCCATTTGCAGAGGACTCTTCCCTGCTCTTCTCTTACACTAACTCCTCGAGGACTCGAGGCTCCCTTTGTAGCCACCCTTCCTGCGATGCCTTGTCCCTTCTTCTCCTGGAGAGTAAGTGGGGACACAGTCCCCTGGTGGAGGAGAACTGAGGTTGGAACCCCTGTTTGTATCCAACTTCCTGCCTGTCTGAGTGTTGTGTGCCCTTGGGCCCAATTTCACTGACCTTCCATTTCCTAACCTGTCAAGAAGCCCATCCCTTTGCCCCTTGGAAGGCAGTCATCAGCACCCTTTTCCTCAAAGAACTGAAAGGAGCCCCGCTTTCCACAAGAAACACCTTAAGACACAGGGAGTCCTCCGAGTGGAAAGTATTGTCAGGAAGATCATTCCTGCTGTCCCGCAAATCCCACTGCCTTAAGATGGGCCAGCTTCTGCTGTGTCAGACTTTCCTCGTCCTCAAGAAGGGATTCCTTAAACTTTCATCTTGTGATTGATGCCTAAGAAATTCTAAGATGCTTTAAATAGATTCCAGTGTATCCCTGGCCTCTCGATGTCCCTGGGTCAAACTCTACCCCAGAGGATGTGTATATGAATGCCAGGTGTGGCAGTGGCCCACATGTGTGAATGCAAGTGTGTGTGCATGCATGTGTGTACAAATGTGCTTTTTAAAAAATGCTGCATAGGGCAGACATTTCAGGAGTAGCAGCATTGAATACTGGAGAGAACTGTGCGCTTAAGTCTTACGGCCAGGGTCCGTTAGTGTGTGACCTTGAGCAGATCCCTTCCCCTATCTCCACCTTTGTTTCCTCTTAACATAACATGGCCACTGGCATTGTAAGAGCACTGGGGCTAATAGACCAGTCCCATAGGATGCTCTGCAGTGGAACTCCTGCCCCAGCTGGTGGGGAAAGTTGATAAGAATTGATTCTGGACTATCTTTGTGTTTTGTCTTTTGTATGAATGTGTAAGTGTTTATATATTGGTTTCATAATAGTATTGAGTACACTGAGTACCTCTTTTTTCCACTCTTGAGGTACTTTACTAAGAAGAATATGTTTCAGCTCCATCCAGGTAAACATAAAAGATGGAGGAAGGGTGTTTGATGGGATCTCACCTAATGTACACATGCAAGGGTACATTTCAAAACAACTAAGAGTATATTATAAATGTCTTACCACAAAAATAAGTAAGTGAGGTGATGGTTATGTTAATTAGTTT
>CAUYRH010021202.1:0-14554 GCA_963574655.1 Perodicticus potto | reverse complement strand
TGTGGTCCCAGCTACTTGGGAGGCGGAGGCAGGAGACTCGCTTGAGCCCAGGAATTGGAGGTTGCTGTGAGCTGTGATGCCACAGCACTCTATCCAGGGTGACAGCTTGAGGCTCTGTCTCAAAAAAAAAAAAAAAAAAAGTAGGAAATCTGAAGTAGGGCTAATGGTCTTGAGACATTACTGACTTCCTCCTTCTTTCTGAAGCAACAGAGAAGGAAATGAATTTCCAAGGCCCTTCACATTCTTCATTTCAGTTATTTCAGAGAAGCCTGCATAGAAGATATGTTAGGTTGTCATCCACACATACTTCAGGGAACTGTATGTATTTCACTTTCCATTCTCCTTCCCCAAGTTGTAGTAGCTCTGAGTTCGTTCTTGACTTGTTGCACTAGAATCTCCTGGGTCATAGAACCAAGCATGGGACCAAGTAAAGTTCTCCCCAGGATCATAATTACTACTGCCATGAGGTCTGTGGCCCTGGTGTTTGCTTTGCTTACAGAGACGGGGTCTCAATGTTGCCCAGGCTGGAGTATAGTGGTGTGATCATAACTCTGCAACCTGGAACTCCTGGGCTCAAGCGATCCTCCTGTCTCAGCTTCCTGAGTAGATGTGTCTAAAAGCATGCACCAGTATGCTTGGCTAATGTATTTGTTTTTAATCTTTGCTGTGATTTTATAAAAGAAGGTTGCCTTTAGTCTTAGGTTCACATAGTTTCTCTGTGAAAGCAGAGATGTGTGGGGCACACATCTTGTACATAAAGGAAAGGTTGCAGATTAGGTAAAATATTTTCTCTTGAACAACTTGTTAGTTAGCTCAATAACAATTGAGATGTACTTTGTGTAGGGCTCAATACTGAGAGTAATAAAATAATCAGAAACCAGGGCGGTGCCTGTGGCTCAGTGAGTAGGGCGCTGGCCTCATATACTGAGGGTGGTGGGTTCTAACCCGGCCCTGGCCAAACTGCAATTAAAAAAAAAAAAAAAAATAGCCGGGCGTTGTGGCGGGTGTCTGTAGTCCCAGCTGCTCGGGAAGCTGAGGCAAGAGAATCACCTAAGCCCAAGAGCTGGAGGTTGCTGTGAGCTGTGATGCCATGGTACTCTACCGAGGGTGACAAAGTAAGACTCTGTCTCTGAAAAAAAAAATCAGAAACCAAGCTCTTTCTAGTAGTATATATGGCAATAATAACCACATAAAACAAATTGAAAACACAATTACAGAACAACACAAGTACATACATCAACAAAAGCCAGTACTTGTGAGTTGGGTGGCTAGTCAATAAGGACTTTTGGTGAGCTTTGAAGGAAGTGAAGGGCACAGGTTTGCCAAAAACACAAGGAGGTCAATCTAGCAAAATGCAGGAACAATAGTAGAGAAGACAGAATGAGCAAGCTGTAAGAACCAAACAGCAAACAGGTTAGCTTGTTAAGACTGGAGAATTTATGATTGAGGGTAAGAAAAACCAAGTTTGGGGCAGCGCCTGTGGCTCAGTGGGTAGGGTGCTGGCCCCATATACCGAGGGTGGCAGGTTCAATCCCGGCCCCGGACAAACTGCAACAACAAAAAAAAATAGCTGGGTGTTGTGGCGGGCGCCTATAGTCTCAGCTACTCGGGAGGCTGAGGCAAGAGAATCGCCTAAGCCCAGGAGTTGGAGGTTGCTGTGAGCTGTGATGCCACAGCACTCTATCGAGAGCAATAAAGTGAGACTCTGTCTCTACAAAAGAAAAAAAACAAGTTTGGGGAAATTGTTTTTTTTTTTTTTTTTTTTTGAGACAGAGCCTCAAGCTGTCACCCTGGGTAGAGTGCCGTGGCATCACAGCTCTCAGCAACCCCAATTCCTGGGCTCAAGCGAGTCTCTTGCCTCCGCCTCCCAAGTAGCTGGGACTGCAGGCGCCGGCCACAACGCCCAGCCAGTTTTTGGTTGTAGCCGTCATTGTTGTTTGGCGGGCCCAGGCTGGATTCGAACCCGCCAGCTCAGTTGTACGTGGCTGGCGCCTTAGTCCGCTGGGCCACAGGTGCCGAGCCAAAAAACAAGTTTGGGGAAATTGTAAGGACAGTTCATAGAGAGCCTTAAATGGTTACAAATCAAATATGCTTTACCAAATAAGAAGGAGCCTTATGGGTTCTTGCATAATGAAAACAACATTTTTGAGAAGCCGAGATACAGATGGATTAGAATAAAATGAAACTGGAGCCGGGTGCAGTGGCTCACACATGTAATCCTAGCACTCTGGGAGGCCTAGGTGGGAGGATTGCTTGAAGTTAGGAGATCCAGAGTAGCCTAAGCAAGAGTGAGACCCTGTCTCTGCTAAAATTAGAAAAACTTAGCCAGACGTAGTGGCACATGTGTGTAGTCCCAGTTACTCAGGACACTGAGGCAGGAGGATCATTTGAGCCCAGCCCAGGAGCTGGAGGTTGCAGTGAGCTATGATGACACCAATGCACTGTAGTCAGGGCAACAGAGTGAGACAATGTCTAGAAAATAAATAAATAAAATAAAACTTGAAAGGTAGGCTCGGCGCCTGTGGCTCAACGGGCTAAGGTGCCAGCCATGTACACCTGAGCTGGCGGTTTCGAATCCAGCCCGGGCCTGCCAAACAACAATGACGGCTGCAACCAAAAAATGGCCGGGCGTTGTGGCGGGTGCCTGTAGTCCCAGCTACTTGGGAGGTGGAGGCAGGAGACTCGCCTGAGCCCCAGAGTTGGAGGTTGCTGTGAGCTGTGATGCCACAGCACTCTACCCAGGGTGACAGCTTGAGGCTATGTCTCAAAAAAAAAAAAAAAACAAAAACTTGAAAGGTAGAATAATAGGGAAGTTGCTGAAAAATCCTCCAGGAGAGAAAAGAAATGCTGGGTGTGCAATTCTATAATAGCTCCGCTATTTAATAATTGACTATATGACCTTGGGCAAGGCACTAAATTTCTGTATGCCTGTTTTGTCAAATGTAAAATGGGGATAATGGTGTCCTCCTCATAGATTTGCTGAGAAGACTAAATGAATTAATAACATGAAAAGTGTTTATGCCGGGCTCGGTGGCTCACGCCTGTAATCCCAGCACTCTGGGAGGCCAAGGCAGGTAGATAGCTTGAGCTCAGGAGTTTGAGACCAGCCTGAGCAAAACTGAGGTCCTGTCTCAAAAAATAGCCAGGCTTTGTGGTGGGTGCCTGTAGTCCCACCTACTTAGAAGGCTGAACAAGAGGATTGCTTGAGCCCCAGAGTTTAAGGTTGCTGTGAGATATGATGCCAGTACTCTACTGAGGGTGACCAAGTAAGACTCCGTCGCAAAAAGAAAAAAAAGGAAGTGTTTAGTAAGCCCTCAAAACATATTTAAGTGGGCTCGGCACCTGTGGCTCAGCGGGCTAAGGCGCCAGCCATGTACACCTGAGCTGGCGGGTTCGAATCCAGCCCCCGGACCCGCCAAACAACAATGACAGCTGCAACCAAAAAATGGCCGGGCGTTGTGGCGGGCGCCTGTACTCCCAGCTACTAGGGAGGTAGAGGCAGGAGACTCGCTTGAGCCCAGGAATTGGAGGTTGCTGTGAGCTGTGATGCCACAGCACTCTATCCAGGGTGACAGCTTGAGGCTCTGTCTCAAAAAAAAAACCAAAAAAACATATTTAAGTGTCTCGGCACCTGTGGCTCAGTGGGCTAAGGCACCAGCCACGTACACCTGAGCTGGGGGGTTCGAATCCAGCCCGGGCCCGCCAAACAACAATGACAGCTGCAACCTGTGGCGGGTGCCTGTAGTCCCAGCTACTTGGGAGGCGGAGGCAGGAGACTCGCTTGAGCCCAGGAATTGGAGGCTGCTGTGAGCTGTGATGCCACGGCACTCTATCCAGGGTGACGGCTTGAGGCTCTGTCTCAAAAAAAAAACAAAAACATATTTAAGTATAATTAATTAAATTCTTATATGTTATTTATTTATTTGAGACAGAGTCTCACTTGTCACCCTCGGTAGAGTGCCATGGCGTTACGGCTAACAGCAACCTCTAACTCTTGGGCTCAATGAATTCTCTTGTTTCAGCCTCCAGAGTAGCTAGGACTACAGGTGTCTGCCACAATGCCGGGCTATTTTTAGAGATGGGAATCACACCCTTGCTCAGGCTGGTCTTAACCTGTGAGCTCAGGCAAACCACCCACTTCAGCCTCCCAAAGTGCTGGGATTACAGGTGTGAGCCACCGTGCCCAGCCTTCTTATATGTTATTTAAATTATTATTATTGCTGGGTGTGGTGGCTCACGCCTGTAATCCCAGCACTGTCAGGGGTTGAGGTGGTTGGATTGCTTGAGGCCAGGAGTTTGAGATCAGCCTGGGCAACACAGCAAGGCCCTATCTTTTTTTTTTTTTGAGACAGAGACTCAAGCTGTCACCCTGCATAGAGTGCTGTGGCATCACAGCTCACAGCAACCTCCAATTCCTAGGCTCAAGCGAGTCTCCTGCCTCTGTCTCCCAAGTAGCTGGGGCTACAGGTGCCCACCACAACGCCCGGCTATTTTTGGGTTGCAGTCGTCATTGTTGTTTGGCGGGCCAGGGCTGGATTCGAACCCGCCAGCTCAGGTGTACGTGGCTGGCGCCTTAGCCCGTTGAGCCACAGGCGCCGAGCCACAAGGCCCTATCTTTACAAAAATAAAAAACAATTAGCTGACTAATTTTCAAGCTGACTATGGTGGCATGTGCTTATTGTCCCAGCTATTCAAGAGGCTGAGGTGGGAGTATCAGTTGAGTCAGGAGTTGGAGGGTGCAATGGGCTATGATGCAGGCTGCACTCTAGCCTGGGCAACAGAGCAGAACCTTATTTCTGACAAAAAAAAAATTTTTTGGGGGGGAGGGATTTTGTGCAAGATTTAATAATAAAAAAAAGTAGGAATGACTGCTTTCAACATTTTCCAGGTTGTGAAAAGTTTGCCACTCTGACAAAAAAAATTTTTTTCTTTTTTTGAGACAGAGTCTCACTTTGTTGTCCTTGGTAGAGTGCCATGGCATCACAGCTCACAGCAACCTCCAGCTCTTGGGCTTAGGTGATTCTCTTGCCTCAGCCTCCCGAGTAGCTGGGACTACAGGTGCCCACCACAACGCTCAGCTATTTTTTTTTGTTTTTGAGACAGAGCCTCAAGCTGTCCCCCTGGGTAGAGTGCTGTGGCATCACAGCTCGTAGCAACCTCCAATTCCTGGGCTCAAGCGAGTCTCTTGCCTCCGCCTCCCGAGTAGCTGGGACTACAGGCGCCCGCCACAATGCCCGGCCATTTTTTTGGTTGCAGCCGTCATTGTTGTTTGGCGGCCCGGGCTGGATTCGAACCCGCCATTTCAGGTGTATGTGGCTGGTGCCTTAGCCCGTTGAGCCACAGGCGCTGAGCCAACCCAGCTATTTTTTTTTTTTTGCTGTTGTTGTTCCAGTTTGGCTGGGGCCAGGTATGAACCCATCACCCTTGGTATATGCAGCTGGTGCCCTACTCATTGAGCCACAGGCACCTCCCAACAAATTTTTTTACAAAGTTATTTTTGGGCTGTGTGCAGTGGTACACTTGTAATTATAGCACTTTGGGAGGACAAGGTAGGTGGATCACCAGAGCTCAGGAGTTCAAGAGCTACCTGAGCAAGAGTGAGCCTCCATCTCTACTCAAAATAGAAAAACTAGCCAGGTGTTGTGGCCAGTGCCTGTGGTCCCAGCTACCAGACAGACTGAGGTAAGAGGATTGCTTGAACCTGAGAGTTTGAGGTTGCTGAGAGTTATGATGCCATGGCACTCTACCCAGGGCAACAGAGTGCAACTCTGTCTTCCAAAAGAAAAAGAAAAATTATAAATGGTCATAGAAATGCATCCATCTAACAAAAGGCCCTATCTCACATCTTAGTTGAAAAGATTGAAGCTTTTCAGTGTGCCCTTCTAAGTAAATATGTTTAATAAGTATATAGAGGCCGGCTTGGCACCTGTGGGTCAAGCAGCTAAGGCGCCAGCCACATACACCTGAAATGGCGGTTTGAATCCAGCCTGGGCTCACCAAACAACAATGATGGCTGCAGCCAAAAGATAGCCAGGCATTGGCGCGGGCGCCTGTAGTCCCAGTTACTTGGGAGGCAGAGGCAAGAGAATTGCTTGAGCCCAGGAGTTGGAGGTTGCTGTGAGCTGTGATGCCACAGCACTCTACCCAGGGTGACAGCTTTAGGCTCTGTCTCAAAAAAAAAGTATACAGAGGCCAAGAGAACAGCCCCAGTGTCCAAAATTGTGCTGCCCATACTTGCCACATGTGGCTATTTACCACCTGAAATGTGGCTAATCAAAATTGAGATGTACTGTAAATGTAAAATACACACTGGATTTCAAAGTCAGAATGAAAAAATAATTAAAATATCTCATTTATATATATATATATATATTTTTGTAGAGACAGAGTCTCACTTTATCACCCTCGGTAGAGTGCCGTGGCATCATACAGCTCACAGCAACCTCCAACTCCTGGGCTTAGGTGATTCTCTTGCCTCAGCCTCCCGAGTAGCTGGGACTACAGGCACCCGCCACAACGCCCGGCTATTTTTTTGTTTTGCAGTTCAGCTGAGGCTGGGTTTGAACCCGCCACCTTCGGCATATGGGGCCAGCGCTCTACTTGCTGAGCCACAGGTGCCGCCCTCTCATTAATTTTTTTTGAGACAGAGCCTCAAGCTGTCACCCTGGATAGAGTGCTGTGGCATCACAGCTCACAGCAACTTCTAATTCCTAGGCTCAAGCGAGTCTCTTGCCTCTGCCTCCCAAGTAGTTGCAGGCGCCCACTGCAACGCCTGGCCATTTTTTGATTGCAGCTGTCGTTGTTTGGCGGGCCCAGGCTGGATTCGAACCCGCCAGCTCACGTGTATGAGGCTGGCGCCTTAGCCCGTTGAGGCACAGGCGCCGAGCCTCATTAATATTTTTATAATGATTCCATGTTGAAATGATAATATTGTGGATATATTGGGTTAAATCTGTTAATTTCATCTGTTTCCATTCCACTTTTTTGCGATGTGGTAACTAGAAAATTTAATACTATCTAGTGGAAGGTAGGTGCAGTGGCTCATTCTGGTAATCCTAGCACTCTGGGAGGCCGGGGTAGAAGGGTAGATGGCCTCAGTTCATGAGTGGGTTCAAGACCAGCCTGAGCCAGAGTGAGACCTCATCTCTAAAAATACCAGGCTTTGTGGTGGGTGCCTGTGGTCCCAGCTATTTGGGAGGCTGGGGGTGGTGGCTCACACCTGTAATCCTAGCACTCTGGGAGGCTGAGGCCCATGGATTGCTTGAGTCTCATTGGAGACCAGCCTGGGTCTGAATGAGATCTTTCTCTAAAAATAGCCTGGCTTTGCGGCTGGCACTGTAGTCCCAAGCTATTCCGGAGGCTGAGGTAAGAGAATCTCGAGGCTGGGCGCCTGTGGCTCAACCGGTTAAGGCGCCAGCCATGTACACCTGAGCTGGCAGGTTCAAATCCAGCCCGGGTCCGCCAAACAACAATGATGGCTGCAACCAAAAAATGGCCGGGCGTTGTGGCGGGCGCCTGTAGTCCCAGCTACTTGGGAGGCAGAGGCAAGAGACTCGCTTGAGCCCCGGAATTGGAGGTTGCTGTGAGCTGTGATACCACTGCTCTCTATCCAGGGTGACAGCTTGAGGTTCTGTCTCAAAAAAAAAAAAAAAGAGAGAATCTCGAGTCTAAGAGTTTGAGGTTGCTGTGAGCTATGACACTACAGCACTCTACCAAGGGCGACAAACTAAGACTGTCTCAAAAAAAGTCTACAAAGGAATACGAGGATTATGAATAAATCTCCTTACTCTTGACACTTCTAAATTTATCTACCTCATTTAAATATAATTTAAATATATCTCAATTTGCCAGCTATTTACAGAACTGACAGTGCCACACGGATAGTTTACCTTTACAGAGGCCATGATTGCTGAAGGGTCTTTTACTTAAAAAAAGGTAGAAAGAAAGATAAAAACGGGGAAAAGGTGAAACATCTTATTTGAAGCATTAGATTGTGGGGAAAAAAATCTTTCTAATCTTTGATATCACTCTCTCAAAGGTCCAAATCCCAAAGGTTGATAAAACCTAGATCACTAAAGATTTTATAACAAATTTTTTTCTCAAATCATCTCTTGAACTTGCTACTTAAAAATAACAGAAATTAGGGCCAAAGAGCTTCATGTCAGGGCTTTTCCGGAGATCTGGAAGTAGAATTAGTTTGAGGTTTTGCTTTGAAATTGGTATCTTAACATGCTACCCTGGCTGAGCAGACCAAATGAGAAGGGTTCAACTTCCCAGGACGTCTTAGGTGTCCCTCACGCCTCTGTTTCCACCTTTCGAGCCCTTCTGGCTCCTTCTAGTTCCAAAGCTATCCCCCTCTCCCAAGCAGCGCCGACAGGTGCAGCGCCGGGAGCCGCCCCACGACCGCGCAAGCAACCCCGCGCCCTGCTGCCCCGCCAGCCGCGCCCTCGCCGCTCCGCCCCGTGCCCCGGCGCGCGCGCGCACTCCGTGGGGGCGCGCTCGGCCGGCGGGGCCGCGCACGCCGCCGCGGCGGCCTCCCTCCCTCCCTCCCTTCTTGCGGGCCCTCCTCTCCTCCCTCTCCTCCGCCCCCTTCCCCGCAGGCAGCCCGCCCGTCCGCCCGCCTGCCGCCCTCACCGCCTCCCTCCCAACCCCTAGCGTTCAGGCTGGGTCTCTCCCCCGCCCCCTAGGCTCCCCCGGTCGCTCTCCTCAGGCGGTCGACCGCGCTCGGTGAATGTGGCTGGCAGCCGCCGCCCCCTCCCTTGCTCGCCGCCTGCTCTTCTTCGGCCCTCCGCCTCCTTCCCTCCTCCTTCTCCTCCTCAGCCGCTCCTCTCGCCGCCGCCGCCGCCTCCACAGCCTGGGCCTCGCCGCGATGCCGGAGAAGAGGCCCTTCGAGCGGCTGCCTGCCGATGTCTCCCCCATCAACTATAGCCTTTGCCTCAAGCCCGACTTGCTGGACTTCACCTTTGAGGGCAAGCTGGAGGCCGCCGCCCAGGTACGGCGACCCTCGGGCGCCGGGGGCGAGCTGCTGGTCGAGCAGTTAGGCCGCGCCCGCGGGCTGGGACTGGGGGCCTTGCCGGGAGGGCGGGTGGACCTTGGGGCTGGGGCTGGGAGGCTGGCTCAGGGGACGGGCGCGCCCCTCTGGGCACCCGCGGGGCGCCGGGGTCGATGCGCTCTGCCCTGCTCGGCTGGGGCCGTGGCCGCGCTGCGGGAGCGCCCGGGAGCCGGCCGGCCTGGCGCGTGCCCTTCCCGGGCGAGCACACCCCTGTGGGGTTTACTCCACCCCGGCCCTTCGGAGCTGGGTAGTGTTGTGAGAGAGGCTGGAGGGGGTTGGGGGAGGGCGGAGGGGTCATGGGAGTCCCTGTTCAGTCTCAGCCTCCTGCCTCAGTTCTTTTCTCTGGTTCTTCCTACACCCCACGCGGGATAGGTTGGAAGGGGTGGTCATCAGGGACTCCGGCCGCCGCGCTGGGGCAAGGAGGGGATATTCTAGAAGGGGGGGTGGAGAGGGCGAGAACGAGAATGTTAATCCCAGGCAGCCGGGCTGAGTTCTCCCCGCCTGTTCCAGCCCAGGGGCTGGGTTTCCAAGATGATCCGCCCCCTCCCCCTTCCCCTCAAGTGACAGTGCAGCGGTGACTTTGTTCTCTCCTAACCTCTGGAGAAGCTGCTTGAGGACCCCTTCTCCGCTTTTTCTTCCTACCTTTCTAGCTTTGCAGCCTGTAAAGCTGATGGATTTATTGCTAAAGTGATGGTTGCTTAGTAGTACGCTCTTCTGAAAGAAGCTGTTAGTTTTATCATATCACTGGTGAAAATATTCCTTTACTCTTCATTGCAGTTTTTGGTGAATCATATTCTCCTTTTCTGTCAGAATTATCTGAAGTATTGTTTGATTTTGGAGACCATTAGTATGGATGTCCTACAAAAGCCTTGAAGAATAGCCATTTATGATACCATATTATATGTGTTAATGTGAAGCTTGTAATGAAAAATGGGAGCTGTTTAATACTTATCTGTAAAAAGAGTGGTAATAAGTATATTTTGTTTCATTCCTACTGGGGGTGGGGGTGAGGGTGGAATCAGTAGGCCTCAACTTTAAAAAACAGGGTGTATGTAGCATTGAAATAAAAGAGATATAGACCAGTACTTGAATGAATTGAAAGTTGGCAGTTGTCTTTGAAAGCCAAGAAATTATGATACTCAGATTGAAAATTTCTCTAAAAGTACGGAATTAACTAGTAGACTGTCAGATTTGGGGCACTGATGTGAAAGCATGAGGGCTCTAGAGTCTGTATCAAAAGGAAGAACTTATCCTGTGAAAATCAGATGATTTAAAAATTTTCCATTAAGAATATGAATCAGAATGAGTGCATCGTGTGTCTAAATTAGGATTTGAGAGGGTTATTTGGGAGACTATGGTTTAAGCCAAGTGACTAGAGTGTTTGGTATATATTGGCAAGGGGCAGATGGGAGGGATTGTAAACAGTAGTGTGTCTTGTGACTTGGCAAACCTTGGGGAAGAAGGACCTAGTGATGAATGAGTTCATATTGTGTGAAAAGACTAACATTAAAAAAAATTTGTTTCTTTATCCCATTAGTTGGCATAATGGGGTTTATAACTTTGGGAAGCATACATATTTAAGGAAAAATATTTTGAAAATAGTACAGCTCTTTATTTTAATTAATTAATTAATTAACTTATTTATTTTTGGAGACCAAGTCTCACTCTGTTGCCTAGGCTAGAATGCTGTGGCGTCAGCCTAGTTCGTAGCAGCTTCAAAGTCCTGGTTTCAAGCAATCCTCCTGCCTCAGTCTCCTGGGTAGCTGGGATACAGGTGCCCACCACAGTGCCTGGCTAATTTTTCTGTTTTTAGTAGAGATGGAGTCTCACTGTTGCTGAGGCTGGTCTCAAACTCCTGAGCTCAAGGAATCTTCCCACCTCAGCCTCCCAGAGTGCTAGGATTACAAGTGGGAGCCACAGCATATTACAGATTTTTATTTATTTTTTATTATTTATTTATTTATATATTTATTTATTTATTTTTGAGACAGAGCCTCAAGCTGTCACCCTGGATAGAGTGCTGTGGCATCATAGCTCACAGTAACCTCCAATTCCTGGGCTCAAGCGAGTCTCTTGCCTCTGCCTCCCAAGTAGCTGGGACTACAGGCGTCCGCCACAACGCCCGGCCATTTTTTGGTTGCAGCCATAGTTGTTTGGCGGGCCGGGCTGGATTCGAACCCGCCAGCTCAGGTGTACGTGGCTGGCGCCTTAGCCCGTTGAGCCACAGGCGCCGAGCTATATTACAGATTTTTAAATGCTTATTAAGAAGTGAGTTTAAGGGCGGTGCCTGTGGCTCGTCGAGTAGGGCGCCGGCCCCATATACCGAAGGTGGCGGGTTCAAACCTGGTCTCTGCCCGAACTGCAAAACAGAAAGATAGCTGGGCATTGTGGCGGGCGCCTGTAGTCCTAGCTACTCAAGAGGCTGAGGCAAGAGAATCGCCTAAGCCCAGGAGTTGGAGGTTGCTGTCAGCTGTGTGATACCGTGGCACTCTACCAAGGGCAATAAGGTGAGGCTCTGTCTCTATTAAAAAAAAAAAAGAAGTGAGTTTAAGCATCATGATAGAACAAGCAGTGACGTGCTTTTCCTTGCACCTTTTCTCCTTTTCCAAAGAGATGAGAAATTTGTGGAAGACGGGTTTGTGCCATAGAGGGAACACATGGTAATGTATTAGATATTAGCAGGGACTTGTTTGTTAATTTGATACAAGGAAATAAATGGATTATTTTAGTAACGTGAACTTTTCAAAGCATTTTTTTCAGAATTTTTCCAGGCTATATGGAAGCAGAAATTAAAGATGGCATGATAGTGAATTCTTTTTATTTTTTATTATTTTTTTTTTTTTTGTAGAGACAGAGTCTTGCTTTATTGCCCTCGGTAGAGTGCAGTGGCGTCACACAGCTCACAGCAACTTCCAACTCCTGGGCTTAGGCGATTCTCTTGCCTCAGTCTCCCAAGTAGCTCGGACTACAGGTGCCCGCCACAACGCCCAGCTATTTTTCTGTTTTGCAATTTGGCCGAGGTGGGTTTGAATCCGACACCTGCGGTATATGGAGCTGGTGCCCTACTGGATGAGCCACAGGCGCCGCCCTATTTTTTTTTTTTTTTTTTTGAGACAGAGTCTCACTATGTTGCCCTCGGTAGAGTGCTGTGGCATCGCATCTCACAGCAACCTCCAACTCTTGGGCTTAAGCAAGTCTCTTTTTTTTTTTTGCAATTTCTGGCCAGAGCTGGGTTTGAACCTGCCACCTCCAGCATATGGGGCTGGCGCCCTACTCCTTTGAGCCACAGGTGCCACCCTTAAGCCATTCTCTTGCCTCAGCCTCCCAGTAGCTGGGACCACAGATGCTGACCACAACGCCCAGCTTTGTTTTTTTGTCATTGTTGTTTAGCTCGGCCAGACTTGGTTTTAACCTGCCAGCCTTGGTGTATGTGGCCAGCGCCATAACCACTGTGCCTTGGACGGCAATCCTGAAAGTGAATTCTTTTTTTTTCCAAAGTGACAAAGTTTTACTTTGTCACCCTTGGTAGAGTGCTGTGGTGTCACAGCTCACAGCAACCTCCAGCTCTTGGGCTTAGGTGATTCTCTTGCCTCAGCCTCCCTAGTAGCTGGAACCACAGCACCCACCACAACACCTGGCTGTTTTTGTTGCAGTTTGGCCGGAGCCGGGTTTGAACCCGCCATCATCTGTATATGGGACCAGCGCCCTACTCACAGGTGCCGCCCCTGAAAATTAATTCTAATAGGCTTTATTAAAGGATGATTGGACTTTGTAATTGTACCTGTTGTCACCACTGGAAGGTTAAAAGAGGAGTTAATGTTTGAAGTAAAAATTATGTTTTTGATATCCATGAATTGGAGCACTAATTTTAACTTGTGGTATTAGGTAGTATCTTATGGAAACATAAAAATGTTGGTAATATTCATGTCTGTAAACCTAGATTTATAAATGGTATTGAGTCAGTTTCCTAAAAGTTAGAATCACATTACACAAAGTATACAAGTTGCTTTGTTGCTTTGCAGAATTTTATGATAAGACTAGAGTATTTGCATAAGGTTACATATTAGAAATTTAGTGGATTTTTTTTGGGGGGGGCGGAGTCTCACTATGTTGCCTTTGGTAGAGTGCCATGGTGTCACTGCTCACAGCAACCTTAAGGTCTTGGGCTTAAGTGATTCTCCTGCCTCAGCCTCCTGCGTAGCTGGAACTACAGGCGCCCGCCGCAGTGCCTGGCTATTTTTTTCTTTTTTCTTGTTGCCTGGATATTTTTTTGTTGTTGTTTAGTTGTCATTGTTGTTTAGCAGGCCCGGGCCTGGCTGAACCGGCCAGCCTTGGTGCATGTGGCTGACGCCCTACTCACTGAGCTGTGGGTGCCGAGCCGACACTTAGTGGATTTTTAACCTGGTCTAGGGTGTGGACTTCTGGGGAAGGTGAAGAAATTAGTCAATGTAGTGATCAGTTTTTTTTTTCTTTCTTTTTTCTTTCTTTTTTTTTTTTTTTTTTTTGATACATAGTCTTACTTTGTTGCCCTTGGTAGAGTGCTGTTGTGTCACAGCTCACAGCAACCTCCAGCTCTTGGGCTTAGGTGATTCTCTTGCCTTACCTCCTGAGTAGCTGGGACAGGCGCCCGCCACAATGCCTGGCTATTTTTTGTTGTAGTTTTGCCCAGCCGGGTTCAAACCCGCCACCCTTGGCATGTGGGGTCGGTGCCCTACTCACAGAGCCACAGGTGCTGCCTGTCATCAGTTTTCTTTCATGTGAATGTGGTCTAATTCAGCAGGCCTTGAAAATTTATTATGGGCCTAAAAATCCTTTTATTTCATTCCCTTTCCCTTCCCTTTACATTAGATACTTCAGAGCGATGGACTTTTCTAGTTATTTCAAATTCTGACCCTCTCCTTTTGTGGATAATTAAAATGGATTATAGATTTATGTTAGTATGGTATAGTTTCTGGTTATGAGTATGTAATGTTTCATAATTGGGCTTTCTTTTATAGAAATATTTTACCTGCATTGGAGAAATGAAGTTCATCTTTTAAGGCCAGAAATCAGGATATGCTAGCCAATCCCTGGCCTCCACCAACAAAATATTCATGTTGGAAATGACTAAATTGGCACTACAAGGAGAATTACAGATATAGTAATTTGTTTGGCAGGCTAAAAACTTGGCACCTGAGTGAATGTTATTGTCAACCTTGTGTTACGAAATTTCCTGCCCAAACTTTGCATATTTTCTATGCAGTCATTTTGGCAGTCATTTATTACTTTGAAAAATGGTGAAATTAATTATTTGTCAGCATTGTGCTTGATCACTAAGTGGTCTTAGAAAATTAAATTAGAAACATCAGTTATAGAATAGAATTTTTTTTTTTTGAGACAGAGCCTCAAGCTGTCACCCTGGATAGAGTACTGTGGCATCACAGCTCACAGCAACCTCCAATTCCTGGGCCCAAGCGAGTCTCTTGCCTCCGCCTCCCAAGTAGCTGGGACTACAGGCGCCCG
>CAUYRH010021200.1:0-31099 GCA_963574655.1 Perodicticus potto | reverse complement strand
GTTCAAGTGCCCATTGACCCATGAATGGATTAATAAATTGTGGTACATGTATACCATGTAATATTATGCAGCCTTAAAGAAAGATGGAGACTTTACCTCTTTCATGTTTACATGGATGGAGCTGGAACATATTCTTCTTAGCAAAGTATCTCAAGAATGGAAGAAGAAGTATCCAATGTACTCAGCCCTAATATGAAGCTAATTTATAGCTTTCATATGAAGGCTAAAACCCAATTATAGCACAAGAATACAGGGAAAAGGGAAAGGGAGTGGAGGGGAGGGGGAAGGATGGGTAGAGGGAGGGTAATTGGTGGGATCACACCTACGGTGCATCTTAGCAGGGTACTGGTGAAACTTATTAAATGTAGAATATCAATGTCTTCATATAGTGATTAAGAAAATGCCATGAAGGCTATGTTTAACAGTATGACCAAAATATTTCAGATTGTATGTGAAGTCAGCACATTGTGCCCCATGATTGCACCAATGTACACAATTATGATTTAATAAAATTATTATTATTATTATTTTTTTGAGACAGAGCCTCAAGCTGTCACCCTGGATAGAGTGCCATGGCATCACAGCTCACAGCAACCTCCAATTCCTGGGCTCAAGCGAGTCTCTTGCCTCAGCCACCCAAGTAGCTGGGACTACAGGTGCTTGCCACAACAGCCGGCCATTTTTTGGTTGCAGCCGTCATTGTTGTTTGGCAGGCCCAGGCTGGATTTGAACCCGCCAGCTCAGGTGTACGTGGCTGGCGCCTTAGCCTGTTGAGCCACAGGCGCTGAGCCGATTTAATAAAATTATTAAAAAAAAAAGATAGCCAGGCGTTGTGGTGGGTGTCTGTAGTCCCAGCTACTTGGGAGGCTGAGGCAAGAGAATTGTTTAAGCCCAAGAGTTTGAGGTTGCTGTGAGCTGTGACGCCACGGCACTCTACCGAGGGCAACATAGTGATTCTGTCTCAAAAAAAAAAAAAAAGAACATCTCACCACTATGAGTCCCACATGCTGCCACCATGGGCTGCAGCTAGTGTCCTCCACAAAGGGTACTTCTACCACTGTCCCCACCACTTCCGAGGCGATGGACGGAGTCCCTTTGTTCATTCCCAGAGCATCCACAATGGTGTGTGTTCAACTTTGCCGGTCAACAGTTATTTGACCCTGGGAAAGTTGCTCTTTGCCTGAGTTTTCCTTCTGTAGAATGGAGACAATATCTAACGGTAACCTCTCTCTTTGGCTTGTAAAGATTAAACTAGTTAATCACGCGAAGCTCCTGGAACCTGTTGTATTGTGATTGCTAGTCTTTTACTGTCCTGGTGTAGAAACTCAGGTCCCAAGTCTGAGGGCTGTCCCGCTCCAGGCCTGGAAGCCAGATCTGTAGCAGCTGGCTGTGAGGTCACCCCTTCCTGCCATCTTAAGCAACGTCCCTTGTCAATGTTCTCTTTCTCTCCCTCCACCTGCAGCACTGCAGCTCATACCTTGGGCCTTCCCTCCTAGAATTATAAGCATTAATTTGAGGGTAAGGCCTTCTGTCCTAAGTCATCCCTGCCTCAGGGCCTTTGCACATCCTACACTTACTTTCTAGAATAATTCTTTTCCCACATCTTTGCATGGTTGTCTACTCATTGTGGTTTAGCTCAAATGTTACCTCCTCAGAGAGGCTTTTCCTGACCACCCTGAGTAAAGCAGCTCCTGTCCTGTTCTGCCCAGTCATACACATTCATCTATGCTATTCTCTTCTTCACAGAACTTGTTTCTTGTCTGTCCCTCAGAGGACCTAGTCTGCCTTGGTCACTGCTGTCTCCTTAGCCCCTGCCTAGACCATTGCTTGGCTTGATAAATATTATTTGTTGAGTGAATGAAAGAAGGAAGGAAGGAATGCATTAACTCTCTCTGACCACCTTGTAAAGCGGGGACAAGAGACCCGAGTCATGGAAAGGGAAGAGACTGCTCGAGGTCACACAGCCAAGAAGGGTCAGGAAGGGTGGTGGGAACCCAGGTTCTGTTTCTAAGCCTCTATGGCTCCCCTGGTGGGAAGCAGGATAGGCATTTGGACCTTTGGCTCACCTTGCCACCCAGAAGGGGTCAAGTGTGGAGTGAGGCCCCGGGAACAGCTCCTGAGCATGGTGAGAGCGAGCCAGCCAGGCAGCCAGAGGCGAGACTGTTTACAGGGGCTGGTGGCTGTCGCCATGACAACCGGACAGCCTACAGCCTTTCTGCATCACCAGGGACTCAGGTTTGTTCTTGGCTGGGATACAGCGAGGACAATGAGGGGAGGGACTGGCAGAGGAGGGCACCCCAAACACCCAGATTTGGGGAAAGGAGTTCTCATTTTTTTTTCTTTTGAGACAGAGTCCCATTCTGTTGCCCTGGGTAGAGTGCTGTGCTGTCATAGCTCACAGCAACCTTTAACTCTTGGGTTCAGGCGATCCCTTTGCTTCAGCCTCCCAAGTAGCTGGGACTACAGGTGCCCACCACAATGCCTGACTATTTTTAGAGACAGGATCTTATTCTTGCTCAGGCTGGTTTTGAACTCCTGAGCTCAGGCAGTTCTCCTGCCTCGGTCTCCCAGAGTGCTAGGATTACAGATGTGAGCCACCACATCCAGCCTGGGCATTCTCATTTCTGAGAGTTGCGGGAAGACTAGAAGATCCTGGTGATGCTGCCTAAGTCTCTCTCTCTCTCTCTCTCTCTCTCTCTCTGTCTGTCTGGGCTGTGTAGAGGCAGGCTGCCTGGGTACAAATCCCAGCTTTGCCTCTTCTGTGCTGTGACATTTTGGGCAAGTGAATTAACCTCTCAGTTCATTTTTCCCCTTTATTGTAAAATGGAGATGGACAATAGTATCCTGGAGGGCTGTTATGAGGATCAAATGAGATAATAATCTTAGAGCTCTTGCAGCGTACTTGTAGAGTGCCTTACCCTTGAAAACAACCTACATCTGATTCCAGGTTACCTTCCTGCTGGGTAAGTGGGAAATTTGGTCTCATTCATTCTCAGGGATCTCTGTCCTCTTGACTTCTTTCATTCATTCGATGAATACTTATTGAGTGCCTACTATGTGTCAGGTACCGTTTGGGAGGCTGGTAATACAGCAGTGAACAAAGCAGACAAAAATTCCTGCCCGCGTAGAGCGGATGTTCTAGTGGAGTAGACAGACATTAAATATGACAAAAAGTAAAATACATGTCAGATGGTAATAAGTACTAAGGAGAAAAATAAAGTAAGGCTGTGCCGGGAATTGCTATTAAAAAAAGTGGGCTGGGCACGGTGGCTCGCACCTGTAATCTTAGCACTCTGGGAGGCCGAGGTGGGTGGCGTGCTTGGGCTCAGGAGTTTGAGACCAGCCTGAGCAAGAGCGAGACCCCATCTCTAAAAATAGCTGAGCGTTGTGGTGGGCAGCAGTAGTACCAGCTACTCAGGAGGTTGAAGCAAGAGGGTCGCTTGAGCCCAGGAGTTTGAGGTTGCTGTGAGCTATGATGATCCCCTGGCATTCTACACAGGGCGCCAGAGTGAGACTCTGTCTCAAAAAAAAAAAAAAATTGGTGGCATATAAGCGTGTCAGGGAAGGCCTCACCAAGAAAGTAACCTCTGAGCACAACTTGAAGGTAATAAAAGAGGGAGTTACGTGGTTATTTGGGTCAAGAGCATTCCAGGCAGAGAGAACAGCAAGTGCAAAGGGCCTGAGGCAGGAATGTGAGCATGTATGTGACTGGCTCATGCAGTTGTGTCTCTTGGCGTGTCTACATATATGATGTTATGTGGCACACATGTGGTGGCATATGGGTGGTTATGCCTTTACACGTGGGTGGCAATGTATGTACATGTTTGCTCACGTGCAGGGCGACTGTGTCCAGCCACAGAAGCTGCACCTATACAATTCAGGGGGTGCGATTCATGCCATCTGCCATGAAATGGGACCTTCTGGCATTGTGCGATGCAGTGGTCCTGTGTGTCTATCTAAGTAAATATACATAACCGTGTTGGGATAATGTTCATACGTGTGCGTGTCTGGATATTCAAATATATTGATATGCAAATATGTGTATGTAGGTATCTTTATTTAACATGTTCCTATTTTATCATCATAGATCTCTGCATTGATATCAATTTTTTTTTTTTTTTGAGACAGAGCCTCAAGTTGTCACTCTGGATAGAGTGCCGTGGCATCACAGCTCACAGCAACCTCCAATTCCTTGGCTCAAGCGAGTCTCTTGCCTCCGCCTCCCAAGTAGCTGGGACTATAGGCGCCTGCCACAATGCCGGCCGTTTTTTTGGTTGCAGCCGTCATTGTTGTTTGGCGGGCCCGGGCTGGATTTGAACCCGCCAGCTCAGGTGTACGTGGCTGGCGCCTTAGCCCGCTGAGCCACAGACGCCGAGCCTGATATCAATTTTTAAAACCCTGCACTGGGATATTATTTACTTCAGTCACTCAGTTTTGGGTTCCTCCTCATATTAAGCACTGGAGGCTTCACGCTCCTTATCTAGTTCTGGCCCTGCCCTGGGGGATGAGTATGAGGGAGGCTGGGCTGAGGCAAGGGAAGCTCTTCCTTCTGGCTCCTTCCATAATCTAAGCTCATCAGCACATGACCAGAATCCAAACCCTGTTTGAGCACATTTTGTCCCTTAAAGACAAGATTTATTGAGCGCTGTGTGCCAGGGACTCTGCATATATTAGTTCATTTTATCTTTACAACTGTCTCTGTGTGTGTGTTGGGGTAGGTATTTGTTCATTCAATCAAACATAGGTTTCTTTAGGGCCTGCTATGTGCCAGGAGCACCATCTGGCAGCTGTGCTGGTCTGATAAGAATTCTCTATTTTGCTGGGAATATCACCCCAGTTTTCCTTTAGGGGACCCACCTTCTTCCCTTCACTCATAGTCCAAGTGGTTGTGCCTGTGCTTTCTGCACCCCTTCCCCTGGCTCCAGAGATACGCATGGGACCCAGGGGGACCAATAAACACAGTCCCTCCCTCTGGCTGTAAAGATTGGTTATGGGATGAGTATGTAACCCAAATGGTCCAATCAGAATGAATCCTGCGACTTTTGCTGCCCTGTTGGGAAAAAGAACTTTTCTTTCCAGCAAGATTTCTAGCTGTAAGAATGATGTAGCCCTGGATCTCCTATAGAGGGTCCACTACAGAGAGAGAAAAACAAACTGATCACTTAAGAACTTTAGATAATAACTGATTCCTTATGACTTTATGATTGGTTTTAGAGCCCCCTGGATCCAGCCACACTTGAAGCCATCCCCTAAGAGTTTTATGAGTTTCCAATTGTTTTGTTTTAAATCAGTCTGAGAGAGGGCAGTTAAAATCCTGTGCTTGACATTTTGTGTATTATCTCCTTTGATTCAGAGATAAATCCTGTGGCAAAGGGGCTCTGATTATAAATGAACTGATCCTCAGGGAGGTAAGTGGCTTGTCCGGGTCACAGCAGCTCCATAGTTGGAGCTTAAATTTGAACCCGGGTCTTTCTGCCATTCACATGGTCTGAAACCTGGACAAGAGGTTTGTGGAAATGCTAGTAAAAGAGACCTGAGTCTCATTGTGCGCACTGTTTTACTGTGTGACTTTGATCAAGTCATTTCTCCAATTTGAGCCTCATTTTTCCCTGTCTGTGAAATGAGGAAAGAATAATGCCTATCCCATCATGTTAAATGAGTGTCAAATGAGGTAATCATGTATGTAAAGCACTCAGAACAGACTAAGCAATGAACATGACCACTTATTATTATGGATCTTTTCTTGCAGGGCCTGCAGGGGATGGGGGTGGTTTCCCACCACCCTGCAGCCCCACTCGCTGCTGATGACAGGCTCCCAGCAGCCCTTGGTGGCACCTTCATCCATCTTCTGCCACAAGCACAGACCTGGTTCACTTACCCGGGAAGCAGGTGCTGAAGGAGCCGCTTCCCCAGTTTCTCTTTTAATTTTCATTACATAAATTTCACATTTCCTGGAATACAGATCTTGAATGTCTGGACTCACTTGGAAATTGAGTCAGCAAAAGGCCTCATTTATATTAATGGAGCTGCGAGTCTGACTTGAGAGGCAGCAGAGACAAGGATGGATGGTAGCGACTCTGGGGCCGAGCTGAGGTCGGATGCTGCCTTGAGAAGTAGCTATCTCCAGGCAGGATTGGGCTGGGACAGTTCCCATTGTGTGGGGGCTCCTGGCTGGAGGGATGGCGTAGCCCCCTGCCTGGGTTGAACCTCTGAAATGGCTGCTCACTGCTCTCAGAGTAAACTCACCCCTGCTTCTCCTGCTTGGCAAGGTGTGCATAATGGACCTCTAATGTGCGTCCCCATTCCTGCCCCCTACTCTTTTCACTCATCCCTCTCCAGCCGACTCTGAGAGCATTCTTTTTTTCTTTCTTTTTTTTGCAGTTTTTGGCCGAGGCCGGGTTTGAACCCGTCACCTCTGGTATATGGGGCCAGTGCCCTACTCCTTGAGCCACAGGCGCTGCCCTACTGAAAGCATTCTTGTCTCAGGGCCTTAGCATTTGCTGTTCCCTCTGCCTGAAAGGCTGTTCTCTCAGCCCTTCCCAGGCCTAGCTCCTTCCCGTCAATCAGGTCTTATCTCATAGTTCACCACCACAGGGAAGCCCTCCCTGACTGCCATATGGAGTAACACTACTCAGTACTCTGTGTCACACTGCCTGTTTCATATTTTCTATGGCCCTGAGCAGAAGCCTATGTTTTCTTGTTTACTGATTTGCCTTTTTATTTATTGGCTGTCCATGCCCCTTCTCTCTGGAGAATACAAACCCCAGGAGAGCACAGACTACATCCGTCTCATTCACCTTTGTGTCCCTAGGATCTGGCACAGAGAAGGTGCTCCAGAAATATCTGGAATGAGTGCCTAGATTCATTCAGCAAACCCCTTCTGAGTGCCTGTTTTGTGCTGAGTGCTTGGAACACAAGTTAAGGATAGGACAAGGTAGTTCCTGTCATGGAGCTCACAGTCTGGTGCAGAGAGGAACAAGCAACTAACACTTGCTGAGCGTGACAGGCATTTTATAAGAGACGCCACCTTTAATCCTAACGCTAGGCCTTGAACCTGCTGTTACTTGTACTAGTCCATGAGACACAGAGAGGTGAAATAGCTCGCCCAAGGTCACACAGAAAAGAAAGGAAGCAGGATCTGAGCTCGGGCCACCTGGCTGCCCCCTCTGCTGGGTTACACAGCTCACTGAGGCCACAGGAAGTTAGAGCCTGCTGCCCTCAAAGCTGTGAGCGAGGAGGCTCTGGCGGCTGTGGGAGGCTGGAGGAAACACCAATCTAGCCTTTGAGGAGGGAAGGAATAAGCAAAGCCTTCTGGAAGATGCAGTGCCTTAGCTGTGTCTCGAATTTATTTATTTTTAACTTTGCATTATAGCTTAAGAATTTTTAATAGCTCCACACTATCCACAGTTAAAATTGTAAGTAATGCATGTCATTCCAGGGTGAAGCAGCGCTGTCCATCATTGTTGGGCACTGTGTGCTTGCAGTTTTGAGGTTCTCCTAAACGCTGCGAGGACCAACTCCCAGAGCTTAGTGGAGCAATATAGCACTTAGGAGCATGGGCTCCAGGGCCTGGGTTCAAATCCCAGCTCCTCCCCTTTCTTCAAGGATTCTACATGCCTGGGACAAGGGACATCTCGAAAGGTGCTAATGTGGCTAGATGATGGAAGTCCAATGAAACCCATGGCCTCCCTTCTCAGAATTTATATATATCTATATATACATACATATATATATATATATACACATATATAGATATAGATAGATAAATATTAGAGACAGGGTCTCACTCTGTCACCCTAGGATCTGGCACAGAGAAGGTGCTCAATAAATATCTGTGGAATGAATGCCTGGATTCATTCAGCAAACCCCTTCTGAGTACCTTTTTTTGTGCTGAGTGCAGGTGCAATGGCATAATCGTAGCTCACTGCAGCCTTACTGCCTCCAGTCAACAAGTTCCTGAGGGCAACCTTGTGCCTGGGTTCCTGAGTAGCCCCTTGACTACATCTGCTCACTGATGCTTCCACCAGCCCCTTGAAGTAGATGCTGTTATTTATTTCCCCCGTTTGATGGATTGGAAAACCAAGGTCCAGAGAGGGAAAATGAGTGCCCCTAGGTCACATAGCAAGGAAGAGGTAGAGCCTGAATTTGAACTGTCATGCTTCAGACCCTGAAGTTGCTGTTCTGAGCCCCTAGGTTGAACTGCAGTTTGAACTTCGCTCACCCAGCAGCCATGAAAGCCCATCTTTCCTTTATTAATTTCCTACTTATTAACATTGTACTAACTGCTCGCACATCTGAAAATAGAATCATTTTTTCCTTCCCCCCCACATCTGCAGAGTGTCAAACTCCTTTCCACTTGGGAAACTGGAGAGTAGATTCCCCTAGAAGTTTTCTTCCTTTCTTTTCCTTTCCTTTCCTTTTCTTTCTTTTCCTTTCCCTCCCTCCCTTCCTTCCTTTCTTAATTGAGACAGAGTCTCACTATGTTGCCCTTGGTAGAGTGCTGTGGCATCATAGCTCATAGCAACCTCCAGCTCTTAGACTCAAGAGACTCTCTTGCCTCAGCCTTCCTAGTAGCTGGGATTACAGGCACCCACCACAACCCTGGCTTTTTTTTTTTTTTTCAGCAGGCCTGGGCCGGGTTTGAACCCACCAGCCCTGGAGCATATGGCCGGTGCCCTAACCACTGATCTACGGGTGCCCCCCAGAAGTTTTGTTTTTCTGATTGCAGTCCCCTCTCTCAGACTATACCCTTCAAGAGCCAGGATTGCGAATAAGAAGAATGCACCTGTGTCAGGAAAAGCACAGAAATGCCTACCCTGCATCAGTTCCCTGCGAGCGTCTCATCAGAGGTGGTTTCCGTTCATTAGCCCCAATCTGCCGCAGCCTGGCACCCTGAGACATGCAGTTATCTGGTGCTGTGCAAACAGCCCTCCTAATGTTTGCTGTGGGGCCATTAGGAGGGGCAGGTCCCCTAACAGGGGATGAGCTCAGCACATGGGTGTCACCACATCTGCTCCTCTCTGAAGGAGGAGGAGGGCTGAGCAGCCAGTGACAGCATAGCCTTTTTTGAGCTTGAAGCTTATATGTGTACTTGGCGTGGGCAGGAGGGCAGCAGGGCCAAGCCAAAGCTGATGGACTGTGAGTTGCAGGAAGAAGGATATTTTGTATCATGACCCGCAGTGCACACACACACACACACTAGAAATGAAAGTTCCACGAATCTGTTTTTACCTTTTTTTTTTTTTGCAGTTTTTGGCCAGGGCTGGGTTTGAACCCACCACCTCCGGCATATGGGCCGGCGCCCTACTCCCCAGCCACAGGCACCACCTTTTTTTTTTTGGAAACAGAATCTCTCTCTGTTGCTCAGACAAGAGTGCAGTAGAGTCACCATAATTCATTGTAGCCTCGAACTCCTCAGCTTAAGTGATCCTCCTGCTCAGCCTCTTGTTGTGGTAGGCAGGGTAGGCAGGCCTATAGGCAGGTGCCACCACACCCCGTTACTTTTTTTATTATTTTGTAGAGATGAGGGGTCTCATTGTGTGGCTTAGGCTGGTCTTGAACTCCTGGCCTCAAACAATCTTCTCACTTCACCTCCCTGTACTTGCTGTTTTATGGATAACACATGCTGATTTCTATCCTATTCTATTCTACTCCAGTCTATTTTATTCTTTCATTAAAAAAGTGCTAGTCATTATCCATGAAGCAAATTTAAAAGCTCCCCAATGCAGAGGTTTGTAATCTGGGTCTATGAACTTGCATAGGGCAAAACTTTATTTTCCCTGACTTCTAGCTGAAATATAGCACTCCTCTCAGTTATGAATTTAGGCAACAAATCATAGTAGTATTAGCAGTTCCACGATGTTGTCACAAAAAGTCCCCCCAGGCTCGCCGCCTGTGGCTCAATGGGTTAGGGCGCCAGCCACATACACCTGAGTTGACGGGTTCGAATCCAGCCCCGGCCTGCCAAACAACAATGATGGCTGCAACCAAAAAAATGGCCGGGCGTTGTGGCGGGCGCCTGTAATCCCAGCTACTTGGGAGGTGGAGGCAAGAGACTCGCGTGAGCCCAGGAGTTGGAGGTTGCTGTGAGCTGTGATGCCGCAGCACTCTATCCAGGGTGACAGCTTGAGGCTCTGTCTCAAAAAAAAAAAAAAAGTCCGCCCAGATTTTGTATGTCCCTAAGCTATTGCAGATGCCTCGAAATAGAACTTCCTCTCTTTGTGACCTCAAAACCATAGTGGTTACTGGACTCACAGCTGGATCTTGTTAATAAAGAAGCACATAAGCCACCATATCACACATCTAAAAATATTTTGCTAATTGCATTTCAAAAGAATTTGTTTCCTTTGTAAGCCTACATGTTTTATTTTACGCCCTTAAAAATATTATCCTGGCAAGGAGGTCCATGGATTTCATCAGATTTCCAAGGGGGCTCTGGTACACAAAGTTTGAGAAGGGCCGTGTCTGTAGGGATCATACACAGTTTATGAAATGCTACCCCAAGTTGAAAGCTCCTGGAGGGCAGAGAGCAGGAGGCCGGCCCAGAAATCACCCCAATGGCCAATGTTTACATAGCACTTACCACGGCGCCCTCTGTACTGGGCCCCTTGCGCGGATCATTTATTGTACTCTTCATACCAGCTCTTGTGAGATGGTACTTTTTAGCTCCATGCCTCTCTCTGTCTCTTTACCCGACTTCATTTGTCTTCTTAGCACCAGAAGTGTCACATAATTTTATCTGTTTATTGGCAGCCTCCCCCACTGGGATGTGTCTCTTGAAGGCAGGGATTTGCTTTGCTTAGTGCCGCATCCCCGGAATATCAAAATATGCGAGACTGAAGGGGATGCCAAAAACGCAGACATCCTCTTTATTCAAGATAAAGAATATTTTCCTGCAATATTTAAAAAAAAATCAAAATTAATGCCAAAAATCGATGATGAACAAAATATCATATGAAGAGCGGCTCCAACCCCATATTGCACGATGCTGCCTTGATCTGCTCACCCTGTTCCTGGCCCTAAAGGGCCTAATACACAACGGGTGCTGAAGTGAATTAGCTTCATTCTGCAGTTGGAGACCCTGGGGCACAGGGCTAAAGATCTCCCTGATGCCAGTAAGTAGTCAGCACTGGAGTCAGAAGTCTCAGCTCAGGCAGGCTAGTTCCAGACCCAGCTCTCTTAAACCCTGTGCCATTCAGCCTGATGAATGATCACATTTACTCCTTTTGGCAGAGGCTGCAACCTGGTGAAATCAGGTAGATTGGGCTAAAGTCCCAGTTTTGCCACTGCCTAGCTGGGTGATCCTGGACAGGTCATCTTGATGCTCTCTCTGTGCCTTCGTTCCCTCAGCTGCAAAGTGCAGACGATAACAGCGTCCTCCCGCTGGTGCTCCTGCAGCCTGTAGGAGACAACACACACTGGGGCTTTAGCTAAGCTGTGGAAACACCGGAGACCTTGGGCCGTGCCATCTTTCTTGCAGGCACCCCTGGTCTGTGCGTGTTTATGTGTGTGTGGGTTCTGTGAAGCCCTTCGCCTGGGTTGAGCATGAATAAGTGTGATCTCTTCCTTTTGACTGTCACCTCCCTGAAGGCTGGGACTCTGCCCAACTCAACTTGGTATCCCCAGCACTGAGCGGAAGGCCTAATACCCAGTAAGTGCTTAAGAAATGTGTACGAAAAGCAAAAAGGCATGAGGGGCCATGCTCAGCGGCTCACGCCTATAATCCTAGCACTCTGGGAGGCCAAAGCAGGTGGATCTCTTGAGCTCAGGTGTTCGAGAACAGCATGAGCAAGAGTGAGACCCCGTCTCTACTAAAAATAGAAAAACTAGCCCTGCATTGTGGCAGGCGGCTGTCGTCCCAGCTACTTGGGAGGCTTAGGCAGGAAGATTGCTCAAGCCCAAGAGTTTGAAGTTTTCTATAAAGTATGAGGTCATGGCATTCTACCAAGGGTGACAGAGTGAGACTCTGTCTCAAAAAAAAAATAAAAAGAAAGGCAGCTTGGGGCCTGTAGCTCAGCAGTTAGGGCACCAGTCACATACACTGGAGCTGGCATGTTCCAACCCAGCCCGGGCCAGCTGAACAACAATGGCAACTGCAACAAAAAAAGGAAAAACAGTCAGGCGCTGTCACGGGCGCCTGTAGTCCCAGCTACTTGGGAGGCTGAGGCAAGAGAATCGCTTAAGCCCAAGAGTTGGAGGTTGCTGTGAGCTGTGACATAACAGCACTCTACCTAGGGCGATAAAGTTAGACTCTGTCTCAAAAAAAAAAAAAAAGGCATAAAGGAAGGAGGAAAATGAGGAAGGAGAAGGAAGAAGGAAGAAAGAAGAGGAGGGCATTTAAATTTATCTCAGAATTGCTTGCTTATCCACCTTGGACAGGTAGAAGGTGTTAGCACATGTTTGTTGAGGGAATGAATGACCTACAGACCAATGGATGGTGGAGCCAGGAGACTGTGAATTTCTCCTGAGACCTTATCTGGAGATCTGACAGTTTCCAGGGTGGCTTCCTGCCTTCTGGGTTGTGGTGAAGCTAGATGAGTGACTCTGGGCTGTGGCTCTGGCCCCTGCTTGGTGCAAACATGAGGGAGGGCCTTTGGCAAGTCATACAAGTCTGGTGTGCTAACCTGTATAATGGGGCCAACATGATCTCAGGGTGGCTGTGGGCATGAAATGTGCACATCAGAGGCTCTGAAATGCTTCTCGCAGACACACAGTCAGCTTCTGATGACCGTTTTTCTAGTTCATGGCAGGAAAGGAGAAAAATAATAAGGTTTTTACAAACGCAAATGAATTCCACTGAAAAGGGCAGTGCGTATGGCTCAAAGGAGTAGGGTGCTGGCCTCATATGTTGGAGGTGGCGGGTTCAAACTTAGCCCTCGCCAAAAACAGCAAAAAAAAAAAAAAAAAAAAAATTCCACTGAAAAGACTTCCTCACACATCGCTGGTAGGAGTACACACCTGGGCTACCTCTGAGGCAGGTAACTAGGAGTAACAGCTTTCAAAATGACAGAGAGCCGGCTCAGCACCTATAGCTCAGTGGTTAGGGCACCAGCCACATGCACTGGGGCTGGTGGGTTGGAACCCAGCCGGGCCTGCTAAACAACAATAACAAAAAAATAGCCCGGCATTGTGGCGGGCGCTGTAGTCCCAGCAACTTGGGAGGCTGAGGCAAGAGAATCGCTTAAGCCCAAGAGTTTGAGGTTGCTGTGAGCTGTGATGCCACTGCACTCTACTGAGGGTGACATAGTGAGACTCTGTCCCAAAAAATACCAAACAAACAAACAAAAAAGCCCCCTGAAATTACAAAGAGCTTATAAACCTTTCCCCCTACAATTTGATTTTCAAGGACATCTTTGAAAAGAAATATACACACAGTATGAAATGACTTCATTGATGTAGGCATTTATTTACTTCTTCAACCTTCAGCAAGTTGCTTATGGAGCACCTACTGTATGCCAGGCAGGCACACTTCTAGGCATCGCAGAGAACAAAACTGATAAAAATCATTTGCCCTTGTGGAATTTACATTTTTTTTGGAGGGAGATAAATAACAAACAAAACAAGCGAATAAAATAGAACGTGTCTGGAGGTGACACATACAATGTAGAAAAATAAAGTAGAGAATGCAGTGTTTGTGTGTGCGAGTGTGAGAGTGTGAATGTGTGTGGTTGCTACAGGGTCAGATGAAAGGGTTCTTGAGCAGGTGCCGAGGATGGGGGAGTCTCATGGCCAGCCTAGAAAAGATGTTCCAGAGGCAGGAAGAGCCCAAGCAAGGGCCTTGGGGCGGAAGTGTACCTCGAATGTGGGAAAACTGACAGACTGCCAGTGTGTCTGGAGGCGACAGGGGAGGGAATGAATAATAAGTCAGGCGATGCAAGAGGATGGGGCGGTCAGCCACGGTGGACATGTTTGAGGACCAGGGGGGACGCTGGTGATGTCCCCGGGGAGCACCGCCGGTGAGAGCAGGGGGAGCCGACACAGAGCAGCAACTTGGAGCGCAAGCCAAGGACTTTGGGTTTTATTTAACACGTAACAGGAAGGTTTGGGAAGGTTTTGACAGCAAAGTGACATGATCAGACTGACAGTCTGACAGGGCCCCTCTGGCCACTGTGTTGAGAAGAGTCTGAAAGATCAAGGGCAGAAGAAGAGCCCAGTCTAGAAGCTGCGGCAATCAGAAGGTAGTAGACAGTGGTGGTGTGGCTGGGAGCTGCTGCAGCGGTGGAGGGGCCAGAAATGCAGATTTCAGGTCCATGGTGAAGGCCGAGCCCCGAGGAACTGCCCGCGAGCCCTTTGTTTTAGCACTAGTTGTGATGGCAAAATTTTGAAACAACCTGATGTTCAGTGGTGGGAGACCAGCAATTGCCACATACCACAGAGCAGGACACAGGCTTGCAAAAGAACAAGGAGGCTCTTGGTTTACTAATACAGAGTGATTTCCAAGATGTATACATTTAGTGAGAAAAACAAGGCACAGAGCAGTGTATACAGTATGTTGCTATATGTGTGGGGTAAAATAAAACAACGCAAAATAAAACAAAACACATATGCCTGTATATGTGTGTCTGCAAAAACTGTCTCTGGCAGGGTACATGGGAAACTGGGGTAGGAATTGACTCTAGGGACGGGGGAATTGGGCTCCAGAGGTGGGAGGGAAGTTTCACGTTTCTCCGTGCCAATTGGATTTTGTATTTCTTCCAGTGGTTCTCAACTGGAGATGATTTTGTCCCCCTGGGGACATCTGGCAATGTCTGTAGATATATTTGGTTGTCACAACTAGGGCGGATGCTACTGTCATCTGGCAGAGGTTAGGGATGCTGCTAAACATCTTGCAATGCACAGGAGAATCCCTACTGCAAAGAATGAGCTGTCCTAAGTGCTGATGTTGAGAAGCTCTGACCTATTAAAAAACGTGACAAAAGTTTTGGTGTCTTACAGATGGTGTTTTATTCTGAGATGACATATTTGGGGGAGGGTTTGGAATGACCTTTGATGGACTAGGTGATGATAGTCCATGGTAATGACCCTCTCAATATCTTTACTTGGCAAAATAAAAGGCTCATAGAGGTCCCTAAATGGAATTGGAAATTTTACTGAGCTATGAAATTCTAAAGTCTGGAAACTCTTCTTTCCACTAAATGGGCTTTGGAATGTAGTGGTTTCAAAATATTTCTACAAAATCTTTGATCCTTTTCCCACAACAGGTGGGATTCCCCTTCTTTTGAGTGTGAGGCAGCTTTAGTGACTCACTGCTAACAAATAGAAGTTAGTGGAAGGGATGGGGGCGGGTGTCTGAGATTAGGTCACAAAAGGCATTGTGGCTTCCTTCTTGCTGTCTCTCTCAGACTATTCCAAAAGGGAGGAGTTGGAGGAAGCCAGCCACCATGCCGTGAGGGCACTGGGGAGCTCTCTGCAAGGCTGTAGTCCTAGCGCTGTAGGAGGCTGAGGCAGGTAGATTACTTAAGCTCAGAAGTTCGAGTCCAGCCTGAGCAAGAGCAAGACTCTGTCTCTACTAAAAAACAATAGAAATAACAACAACACAAAACTAGCCCAGCATGGTGATGCATGTCTATAGTCCCCGCTGCTTGGGACGTTGAGGAAAGAGGATCACTGGAGCTTGAGAGTTTGAGGTGGTTGTGAACTATGGTGATGCCACGGCACTCTACCCAGGGCAACAGAGGGAGACTGTCTCAGAACAAAACAGAAGCCCTGTGGAGAAGACTACAGGGGAGCAACCGAAGCCTCCTGCCAACAGCCAACAGCCAACAGCCAACATGGAACCGGAGCTGCCTTAGACATAGCAACCTGGTCAATCAGAGGACAGCTGATGTCTTGATTGCAACCTCATGAGAGACCCTGCACCCCACCCCAGCCAGAACCACCCAGCTAAAGATGCTCCTGAATCGGGCAGTGCCTGTGGCTCAGTGAGTAGGGTGCCAGCCCCATATAACAAGGGTGGCAGGTTCGAACCCAGCCCCAGCCAAACTGCAACAAAAAAATAGCCAGGCATTGTGGCGGGCGCCTGTAGTCCCAGCTACTTGGAAGGCTGAGGCAAGAGAATCGCCTAAGCCCAGCAACTGGAGGTTGCTGTGAGCTGTGACACCACTGCACTCTACCGAGGGTGACAAAGTGAGACTCTGTCTCTAAAAAAAAAAAAAAAAAAAGGATACTCCTGAATCCCTGGCCCACAAAAACTTTGAGATAATAAGTGTTTCAAGGTGCTGGTTTGGGGGGTGGGTAATTTGTAACACAGCAGTAGGTAACCAATAGAGAAATTGTGGAGCTCTCTTAGTCAAGGGCAGAAGTCAGAAAAGGGTCAGATGTGTTCCATTTGGGCAGTACAAGATTAAAACCGTGGTGATTAATTGCTAACATTTAAAAGTGGGGATATCTACCATAAAAATCCAGATTTCTCACTTCTCTTAAAAAGATTGGGCATTGTTGGGCCCACATCCTTACAGAGTAGCAACCAACTGGAGATGAACCATCTTTACTCCTTTAGATGGGGTATGTGCTCTTCACTTTGCCACACTCACCACCACTCCCTCATGTCTCTTAGTGGGCTTGCTTTAGTCATTTGTGTCACCCTCTCGATCCCTATAGGTGTTCGAATTATATCTTCTATTGTGAGACATTTTTATGGGAGAGGAATACCCAGGCATAGTTGACATGACAACCAAATGACCAGAGATGGGGTTTGGATCCATGAACACAGCATGGAGTGGGTTACCACTGGCTGGCAGATCAGGGGTGATAAACTGGGTACATTTTCATGGCCTTTCTCTTCTGGGGGAAGAGAAAAAACTAATGCTCCCCATTCAGATCCCCAAGTTCGTCACACCCTGCCTCCCTGTGCCTTCCAGAAAATAAAAGAAACATCACCAAGCCTGTTTTCTCCATACCTTTTATTGAACTCTGCAGACTTCATTAAGGGACCATTTGCTTAGAAATTCTTAAACATTTGGACATATTTTACAAGACAGGACAGCAGCTGGAGGTCACACAAGGATCACAATTTCATCTCACTACATGCATAAAAGACACTGGGTTTTTGTTGTTTGGTTTCTGTGTGTGTGTGTGTGTGTATACGCGTGGACGCGTAATGCTCATTTTCACCTTTACAAGAAGGACTAGAGACGTCAACTGACGAGAGATGAACAGGACCCATGAATGCACCCCCGAGAAAAGAGCGGCTGAGGACGTTGGTCATTTATGGCTAATGTGGTTGGCTTGGCCGCCATCAAGGGCGGAGTGATCAGAATGGCTTTGCTGGCAGAAGAGCCCCAACCCCATGCCATGGGTTCCTGGGATAGACAGGCTCTTAGCTGATGGGATCAGGGCAGGTGCTGTCACAGGGGGACTCGGGGCTCAGAAAAAGGAAATCATCGGCTCTAAAAGCTGGAGGACAGGCTGGCCTGTGTACCCAGCTGGACTCCCATGGCTCAGGGAATGCAATCCAGTTTCCAGGTGTTGGCTGCCCCAGCAAGCCCCAGACCAAAGGAAGCCCCGACTTTGGACTCTTGACATAGCCCATTGGAAAACCACTTGGGGCCATGTGTGAGCTAAACTAGAACATGAGCCTGAACAACACAAGGTAGGGGAGGAGGAAGGAGTCTGGGGCTGCCCCACAGGCTCCCAAGAAGTGTGGCTCTGAGAGGGGTGTGGCCTTTATCAGCTTGGGGCCTGGTAGTGTCAAATTTGGCCATCATCTTGACCCCAAATTGAGTCAAAGAACAGATGGCATTGATAAGAGCAGTTATGGGCTTCAGTGGAGAGGGGCTGTCCATTTCTCCCTCCCCTCCCCGTGAGCAATACCACAAGCCAGTGGAGAACTCTTGAGCTCCCCTGTTCACCACACAGCCACTCATCCATCCAAACCATTACTCAGGGGCCAACCATTCTCACATCCACCCACTCGAGGAAACACAGGTTGGATGACCACTATGTGCTGAGGGCATCATTGAGGATAACCTTGAATTTCTGGTGCAGATAATGGGGTTCCTAGCCCTATACCTTGGGTTCAAGTCAAGACAGATCTGGAGAACAAAGGGGCCAGCTGCTTGACCCAGCAGCTGCAGATCCCCCATGCCCCCCACACTCAGGCACACCCAACTCTTCCATGTCCAGCTCATCTATACAAATCCTGGTGGAGCCTAGGGGGCCATGACCAAACCATGGAGAAGGTAGTTTCTTGGGCACCTTCTCCTGTGCTGCCACCTTCTTTCTAAACTTGGTTCAGCTCATGGAAGCAGAAAGTGCATGGTGATCCACGCATGGCCCTTGAGAGCATTCTAATGGAATAGGATCAGGAGTGTCCTGCCTTTTCATGGACTGCCCAATAAGCCTTGCGTTGTTGCCACTTGAGCTATTTCTGCAGGGCAGAGCTTCTAGAGGGGGATCTTGGAAAACTGGGTTTTGTTTCATTTTGGTTTTGGAAGAAGGCTCTGTCTAGTCTAACCATCCAAACACGTCATCCTGCCAAAGCTCATAATCAAACAACCTAGACCCCCTGGACTTGACTTCAGCTGAGGTCTAAGTCCTACTTTCTCCAAACCCACCACATGCAGAACCTCTCTTGTCAAAGGCTTCCCTTGGAGAAGGTGGGATGTGGATGGATTCGGGAAGCACACCACAGATGTGGGTGAGTGGGCATTCCCCCTGGAGGCAGCCAGAGCCTTGCTTTGCTGTGAAATTTGATTATGGCTGCCTCTGTCTTCTGGCCTTTCTAGATTTACTTCATGGCTGGGGACTTTCAAAGGTCTTGAATGGGATCTCCTGTATTATTTACCTGGGGGAGGAAAAAAGCCCTTTGGAATGGTGCCATTTGCTATTGTCTGCCTGGGCAGTTGTTGAGTGGGCTGGCTAATTGCGTCTCTCGTGCAGAAAGCCTCAGGCTCATGAGGGCACAGGTTCTGGGCAGAAGGGCTAGAGCACCATAGGGTGAGCAGCTGGTGATGGGGGCTTTGCAGATTACTCTCTGGCTTGCCTGGGGGTAGGGAAGCATGAATCTTAGCTCTGGTAAGCCATTGGGGATAGGTTGGATAGATACAGGGCCATTAAAATTTTCCAAGACAAGGAGCTGGGAGGAAGCAGAGGGTCTGCTGCCACCTTGCCTCTTGAGCACCCCTCTGATAACTACAAACCCTAGAAGTGGAGTTCCTGCTAATTGCTCTCCATGCCTTTGCCTCAGTGGCTCGAGCCTTTGCCCACAATGTTCAACCCTCCCAGCCCCCCATCCACATCCACACTGCCCAAGGAGCAACAGAGAAGAAATTCCTTGATTGTTCAGCCCAGTTTCCATGTGATTCTAGGGACCCTGTGAAATACTCATTTTGTATATCATCTAGCCTCTCCTTAAACCCTGGGAGTATCATGGAATATGTCTGCCCACCATGGCACTGGGTTCTATGGTTGGCAACCCAGCTTATTAGAAGGGCTTCTTTAATTTGAACTGAAATTGACTGCCCTGTCAATTTCAGGCTCTACCCCCATCCTGGCCAGCCCTAACATTTTTTTAGGATCTTTGCAGAGAGGATTGGAGAGTTAGGGTTAGGGGTGCAGATAAGCATTCCTTCCATTAGCAAGAGCCCTCTCCAGATTCAAGTTGGCATTTGGGGAAGTTCAGGAGAAATTATAGGCTAAGATAAAATCAGGAATAGTGGATAGAAACCCAAAGTATATAACCTCTTTCATGATGAAAACTGCCATAGGCAAGGGTATTTGTTTATCTGGGCATCTAACCTAGAAAATTTATGGGAGACAATTCTTTTTCATTTTAGTTTTGTTGTTCTTATGCAAAAGTTAAAAAAGTCTTGTCTGTTTTAATTTGGCTCTGGTTTCAACATAGACTTCCAGGAACTTTGGGGGTGGAAAAGTGACTAGGGTCACAGTCCAGAATGATAAATTCATATTTGGGTTGGCTTTCTTTAGAGAGTTATTTGATGGGGATGGTTCCCTGCCATCTGCGAGTCCTGGTTTAGCTCAAATCTCTACTTCTGGGCAGAGCCCAGATCCCCAGAGCTGAAAGGGAGGCAGGTGGGATACCAAAACTGAAATGAATGCAGGTTGAAGATTATCTGGCCTTGCTTCATCTTCCTGTGTGGGTTGATGGATGGAGAATCACTTTCTGCTGAAGATACTGTTTAGTGAGATGTCCTCTGCCCACCTGAGGCTGAAAACTGCCCCATGGAATTACTTATCAGGACAGTCCAAAATATCCCCAAAGCTTGGACACTGGAAGGTGGAAAAGTACCACTGTCCTTGCCACACATCTTATTCTTTGGAGCCGGACAGCTGGGGAAGGGAGGAGAGATGAGCTGGCAGATTCTGGGACATCTCTTCTCAGGGTTTGGCTGCAAGGGCGTCTGGACACTATTTTTTTTGGTGAAGCTGTTAGAAATGGATTAAAATGAGGAACTAATAAGAAGCTGATGAGATCTGAGGTCCAGCATATTCTGAGTTTTGCAAGAACCTGAAAAGGCTCTGGCCTTGGTGCTGGGCATGGGAACAGGTGCTGGGCTTGGGAACAGCCCAGCCAGAAGGAACTTAGGTGTGTTCTGGGTCTCAGAAACGGCAGTGGGAAGTTTGCTTGCAGGTGGTTTTTTGATTCCAAGATCTCTGGGGATGAAGAAACTCAGTTCCTTCAGATCCTTGGAGGGGAGTGGATTATGAGCTAAACCAGCCCACATTCAATCCTGCTTTTGAGGGCCGTCTGCACCTCTGCCTCCCTCGGTCTCCCTTCTGCATTCACACCCTGGATTCTTAAGCACATGAATAGGAGAAACACACAGACTGAATGAGGAAAGTAACAGCATCGACAGACCCCAGGCCTAGCGTCAGGAAAGGCCTCCACAAGGAAGTCAGACCCCACAGTCTTTCCCTACTCCCAAGAAATCAGAATCAAAAGGAAGAAAAGAAAGAACAGCCCAAGGGACGATGGGAGAAAAAATGAAAATGACCAGAGAATATCAAAGATAATGACCGACAATGAAACTCCTAAGATAGTATTCTGTGTTACAAAAGAAGAAATCAGACTCAATTGCCCTATTATAAATTTGCTAAAAATACATATATTTATATATTTTATCTGAACAGAAAAATAGACTACTCTGAGATGCGTGGACAGCCTACGACGTAGTCGCGCATCAGATACTTCTAGAGCCAGAAAAATGGCAACAGAAAATGCAGAGGTAACTCTTATTTCTGGGTGTAGCCCGGGCTGAGTGATGTGAAAGCATCTGGATGCTGTCCTATAAGCAGTAATAGGTGAGGAAACATCAGCTTGGGGCTGGACGCTTTCCTTTGTCCTGCTGGGGTTTCAGGGGAGCCTTCTTCTTCCTCCTGCCCACTTCGCAGCTACAAAAGAAAAAGTCTGTTCCCAAAGGAGCCTATCCCGGAGTCTTTTTGCCTTGCCCTCCTTTGATTCAAAGTTTCTTCACGTGAGGCTGAAAAGCCCGGGGTTATGTTACTTGAGACTACTTGGCAGAGAAACAAGGAAAGAGAGGGAGAGAGAGAACTGGCTTTAGTGGCCCTTGTCCGTGGTGAATTTTAAATATCCCCTTGTCCATGGACTAGAAGACACTCCAGCTGTGACCGGAGCAAGACAGAAATATACAACAGTTACAAATATCAACAATACATTACAGTTTTACAGAAGAGAATACTGTTTTGTTTTCTCCTTGGAAACGCGGATCTTAGTATTAGGAGAAAGGGTAGCTACAGTTACCAAGACGCAGTGGAGGAGAAGTTGGGAGTCAGTTTGAAAAAGTTTGTATCACCAGCAATTCTCAGGGGCAAGCTGGGTGAGTTAAAGGAAGTGGCCGCCTGGGGATGTTGCTCTTTCCCTTTCTTCTTCTTCTTCTTTCTTGATCCCAAATTCTTTCAAGAAAGGGACTTCACAGGAACCAATGTTCCCGCCTCTTTTTTTCTTTCCCCTTAAAGTGTGCTTAAGATAGAATTCCTAAAGAAGGCACTGAGAAACCCACTGCACCAAAGTCCTGTTGTTTTCTTCTACCCAAAGATAAAGAGGTGAATAAACTCTCTTCCTGCAAAGCTTGCCCAGCTCCCTCATCGCTGGTTGCAGCCTCTTGCCTGTGTGATTGGAACACATAGTTACCTGGTCCCTAGCCCTTTCTGATAATGGTGGAAGCTGGAACTCAAGTTCAGCTGGGTTCTTGATGAGTTTCGCTGAATTCGGCAAAGCGGCCAACATCCATTCACCTCCAGCCCCTAATAACATTTGTTTGGGCGGATTTGTTTATTCCTGCTTTTGTTGGTTTAGGGATGGGTGGGAAATGAAGCAGTGTTTGCCTCCAAACCATTGCTTTCCCCTTCTCTTTCAAGGCCCGTCTATCAAGTTAACTTTTCAGTGGAGACTCTTAGGTAGATTTCCCAGTGCATGTACATACATGGGTATATACAGAATACAAATCTGGGTATATTCCCTTTCGGTGGGTAGGGGATTGGGAAGACTTAACAATATTCTATTTTGAATTGAGCACAGGGTAAAAGCTGTATTCCCACAACACATACACAAATAAGTAAAAGGAAAAAAAAAAAAAACCACACAAACCAAAACGGAATACTTTCTAAGCATAGTATATGCTGAATTTCAATTATTCTGTTTCTATAAGAACTCTATAGGACTCTGGCTATTAAGCCTGAAAAGGTAGGTTCTTAATGATACTTCTGAATTCATCCTTCAAAAGTGACTCCATAAAATGCTACTTTAAGGTCAGACAAAATACACAAGGAAGGAAGGGCCAGGTCCTACACGATCACACAAGGCAGAAAGGGCCTTTGGTTACAAGGAGAGTTGCACCAATTGCTTATTAGTTAACAAAAAAAAGGAAAAGAAAGAATTTCCAATCTGTACACTTCTCATCTGCTTCAACCAACAAATGAAACGCCTTGAATTAAAGAAGGGGTGGTAAGTTCCTTCTCACTATATATGGCTATATTTAAACATACTCACTTTCCTGATATGTAAAATAGACTATATTAGTATCATTATTAATTTTTACAGATAGCATCAGCTCTAAAAATATCTGAATCAGAAATCACAACGATTTACTTTTATCAAAAAAGCATTTGTTTGTTTTCCCTGAATTTTCACATTTGTGCTGATGGCGGACATTGATGGTGATGAAAACAAAGAAGAGATACGCGAGATGGCCGGTGGAGAACTGTTCCATAGTCAGTCCCCAAGAGGCCCCCAAGCCAGACGGTGTGCTTGGCAAAGTGTTTTGGAAGAGCTGCTGCTTCCCCCTCTGGTGTGCCAACTCACACTCTCCATGCCCCTGAGTCCCTTTGTGTCTGCTGCGTGAATACTCTGAAGATACCTAAGAACAGGACTGAACCCTCTTGGGGGGATCCATAGTCCCTGGAGATGCTGAGAAGTGGTATGAACTGGGTTTGTATATAGCAGAGAACACACATTTTTAATGGTGTTGGAATGACACCCATGTCATCATATCTGTGACAGGTGGCTCAGTCTCATGCCATTATATGGAGGGCAGATGGAACAACTCCACGATAGGGTCGATCATGCCGTTGTACTAATTGGCAGACCAGCAACAGATTATATTAGGAACAGGTGAACCAACAGTATGTTCTCTTCCCGTCAGGAAGACATACGCCTGTTACTGTATTGAGGATAGGCAGACCCACACTATTGCACTTGGGACATCATCCATTAACATTGTGTTAAGAGACCAACATTGTTCCATTGTACTACAGACAAGCAGACCAATAACACATTATCTTTACTGACAGACGAGCCAACACCATAGCATCGTATCGGTCAGTGGTTCCATCCAACATCACTGTACTGAGGAAGTTCCAGCAACGCCATGCTGTTGGACTAAAAGCAGGCAGGACAGTGTCAGCTCATCGAACTAAGACAGGAAGACCAACACCAAGAAATACACCGGGACCACTCAGGATGCACATACATACTTATTGCTTTTGTCTGTACTGGCTGCATTGATGGCTGCAGGAAGGAGAGTTGAGCTTTCAGTACAGACAGTGACACTGAAAACATACCAATGGCTGGTTGACAAGAAAGGGGACAGAATAAACCAGTGTCCAACTGTCACTGTGTCCTTCTGAGGTGTGCATGTCTCCTGTACACTTAACATTATGAGAGGCCCCACCTGAGGACCCCAAACCCCTGCTGACCCAGGAGGGTTAAGGGGAACTTCAGAGGGACAGGAAAGGAGCCCGAAGACTTTGACATGGCAGACAGTGATACCAGCGCAATATCACCCACCGTGGCCAGAACAGGCTTGTAGCAACAACCCAACTACAGTCCCAGTAAGTGGCCCACGGAAATAATGCTTGTTTTAAAGTGCAAGATGTTGACACTGTCCCTGGTAGAACCTATTTTTGAAAAACATAAAGTGCTTTTTATTTTAAACTTTTTTTTAGCTTTAAAACCACAGGAAACAAAAAAAGAATTTCTTTTATCTTAGGCGCTTTACCTGTCGTAGCAGGAAGTATTCAAAGTCTGAACTGGGCATTTCAATTATGGGTATTTTTTTTCCTTTCATTTCAGTAGGTTAAAAAAATCAATTCTTATGCTATTCCTTAATAACACAGTCTCTTTGAATAAGCTATTTCTTTTGCATATTTGACACTTGCATATCTTTTGAGTCTACACTAGCGATATACAGAAAACGTTTTCCTCCTACCACCCTAAAGCAATGCTCCAAGTTCCTACTGTTGGCTGAGTGCCCGTCTTCTGAACCCTTCCCAGATTGCCAGGGGGCAATTAGAATTGAGTACAAGTGGTGCAACTCACCCTGATGATATCTCAAAAAATATAAAATCTCAGGTACTATGGAACACCGAAGTCAATGAAGACATTTGCATTAGAGTTTTGCGCTGGGATCGCGGCTTATGGCGCAGAGATTTCCCCATGACACAAGCATTCCTTGTAGCCTTCTAATGGTGGGATCCATCCAGGAGGTGATGGACAGATGTTCCTAGAGGTGGCCGGGCAACACCTAATATCAAACTGGTCAACCCACTCTTTCAACACCAGCCACTCGTTCCAGCATCCTTCTCCAGCTGAAGTGAGGAGGGATGGAAATGTTGCCTTCAGAGGCTGTGATGGAAAGCCATGGGATTAGGATGCGGAGTAGGTGGCCTGGGTTATGTCTAGAATGGTGGTGTGAGTTCTGTTCATGTCATCTCCCAAAGAGGGCAGTAGAATTGTTACAAGGAAGTGCTGTACCCTATGGCTTGGCCAACTTCATGCTGATGAACCTGTCATGGCTGTCAGGGTCTTAGGGGCCTTCTCTGGAGTCTCTCTTCTTTCTGGGGGCTTTGCAGGGCCTTACTGTTTCAGAGTTCATGAAGAAGAACTCCATGGCTTTTCTGAACAGGCCTCCTCTTTGGACCTTGCCCAAAAGTCTCTCCTCCCTGGTAGGGCAATTCAGATGCTCTGATCCCGTGTGCTTCCATGGGCTCCTCCCCCTGGCAACACGCGGACATCAGGGGAGATGTGGTTCTCAAGTTTGCACTTTTCCTGACCACTGGGGCCCTTTCCTGTCAATGCTTCTGTAGAGTAAATACAGTTTTGTCTTAAGAACTTAGGGGAGGTGGGTAAGGGGGAACTTTCAAAGTGGTTCTTCTCTGATCTTGTCCCGACACTGAACTTGGGGCTGGTGCTCCCCTGGAGGCTTTTGGGAGGGCTGGAGTCCACACTGTAGAGCAGCTGCCCCTCATCATCTGTGTCTGCGTCGATGTACTGGTGGATTCCTGCCTCGAAGTTAAATGCTATTGCTGTGTGTTTCTCAGGCGACCGGGGGGGTGTCCTAGCACTTGCTGTAGTATAGATGGAGGACTCTGGGCTCAGCACAGGATTGTCCAACAGCGTGGCACACTCCAGTCCAGCGACAGCAGCTGCAGCACTCCCCCGGTTCCTGAGAGGGTCATGATACATTCCCAGAGCAGGGAGTAATGGACTGGCATCGCCCTCCATGAAGTTGACTTTAAGTGCTCGGAGCTTCAAGGGGTTGTTTGTCTTCATGGAACTCTTGGGGCTCTCAATGAAGAAACTAGAGCGAAGACTGGCATCCGTGGTGGGGTTGGCCTCTACAAATCTACCACCACTGGCACCCAGAGCTCCCCGCCAGCCCACCTCTGGGGCCATGCCTCCCCCAGTCTTGCTGGGGAGTGATGTTAAAGGGCTGTGGGAAAATCTAGTGGCTTCAGGGAAGTCTGTGGCACAGCTAATGAAGCTATCAATGCTCGACATACTTCGCATGTCAATGACCCCTTCTGTGCGAGTGGGCAGAGGGGCTACAGGACTGGGGACACTCTCCATCTCAAGTTCTTCCTTTGGTTTGCTCTGTGTTGCTGACTCCTTGGTATTGAGAATGGGTTGGGATTGAGTCTTGGCCATCTTATTGTACATGTCTTCCAATTGCTGAACATTTAGGTGCTGAGGACTAGAAGATGATCTGGCCTTCTCAGGAGACCCCTGCTCCTTGGTTTCAAAGGACTTACTTGAGCTGGTTTCAGACAGCGTCCTCTTTGTCCATTTCCATTTGTTGGGAGACAAGTGGTTATCTTGCACTTTATCCTTCTTACTCAGATTGTCCCCATTTTTCTCAACCACGATGTCCATCATTTCGATGCTCCGGGCAAAAGCATCCTTCATGTTCATGGATACAATGCTGCCATTCCTCTTGGCTCTCTCCAGAGCCTCCCTCCGCTTGATTGCTTTCTCCTGCCTCTTCTGCTCCTTGTAGAACTCAGAGAAGTTATTGACGATGATGGGGATGGGAAGAGCAATCACTAGGACTCCTGCGATGCAGCAGAGCCCCCCAACAATTTTCCCCAGAAGAGTCTTGGGGTAGATGTCTCCATACCCAACAGTTGTCATCGTGATGGTGGCCCACCAGAAAGAGGCTGGGATGCTTTTGAACTTGGTGTCATCCTCGTCCTTCTCAGCAAAGAAGACAAGACTGGAGAAGATCATGATGCCCATAGCGAGGAAGAGGATGAGCAAACCCAGCTCATTGTAGCTCCTCCGCAGAGTGAAGCCCAAAGACTGGAGGCCGGTGGAGTGGCGTGCGAGCTTAAGGATTCGGAGAATACGCATGATGCGGAAGATCTGGACCACGCGGCGGACATTCTGGAACTGCAGCACGCTCTTGTTGGATTCGGTGAGGAAAATGGTGACATAGTATGGCAGGATGGCCAACAAGTCAATGGCATTGAGTGGGCCCTTGAAAAACTTCCACTTCTTGGGCGAGGAGAGGAAACGCAGCAGGTACTCCATGGTGAACCACGCAATGCACACGGCCTCCACGTGGGCCAGCTGGGGGTTGTCTGTGGTCTGGCCAAACTCATCAAGGCTCTGCAGTTCAGGCAGGGTGTTGAGGGACAGGGCAATGGTGGACAGGACGATGAACATGATGGAGATTATAGCAAGGATCTGTGAGGAGAAGAGACTTAGATTTAGTAATTGACCACCAATAAGATAATCATCATAATATCCCATGTCTACAGGGCACATCTCAATGTTCAGGAGCATTTTCACATTTCATTAGTCACTTAATGACTGAATATTTGAGCTAAAAAGATAGTTTATCTGAATTCATTTATTGTCTGGATGTGGAAACTGGGGCCCAGAGAATTGAAATGATTTAATCAGCAAGCCCAGGGTCAGCAAACTTAACAGAGGGCCAGATGGTAACTATTTTAGGCTCTGCAGCCCAGGCACTCTCTGTTGCATTTGTGTCATGAAAGCAATCTTTCATGACAACATGAACAAACAGACATAGCTGTGTTTCAATAAAACTTTATTTACAAAAACAGGCAGTGGACTAAATTTGACCCATGGGCCATGATTTGCTGACTTCTGATCTAGATCAGTGGTTCATAGCTATTATGGGATGGGGTGCTACTTTCATGACAATGATACTAATAACAATAGCTACCCTTTATTGGGTGTTTGTTGTGTACTAGGCACTTTACATGCAATAGCTTATTTTGTTTTCACAATAACCCCATTCAGTATTATTAGCTCCATTAACAGAAGTGGAAACTTGGGTTTCCACAGCTAGTACGTAGCAGAGCCAGAATGTTGGCCCAGGTCTCTTGGACCCCAGACCGTGAGCTCCTAAGGCTGTGTTAAAAACCAGATGAAAGCTAAAAATTTTTTGCTAGAAAAATTTCCAGACACTCGAGGTTTTACAGATGATTTCCAAGGAGGCACAGCCATCCTGGACCCATGTTAACACCTGGTTGGAACTATGAACTTAATGAGGCTAAAGATATTGGCTTAACTACCTTGTAGTACCAGGATCAAGAAGAGGGCTTGCTCTACAGAAAGAACTCAATAAATATTTGTTGGAATTAATGGAATCTAATCAAATCTGCAGACTATGCAGAAAAGCAAGTAGATTCAATTGCTCTGAGAGTCTTTTTTCTAAAATCCAAATCCAATCACATTACTCATCTGCTTAATAAATCTCCAGGAATCCTCAAGACTAGACTAAAACCCTCAAAAACATCTATCAGGCCTCCCCACACCTGTCTTCATTTTGGAGACTTGCCCTTCCTTGTCCCCTGCCCCTGCTGAAGGGGGTGAGAGACTGGTCACTGTGCTTGTACCATCTGATTCCAGCTGATGCTGATCGGCTCAGGTTTGGAAAGAAAATCCAGGCTAAGCCAATCTGTACGCTGGGCTCAGCCAACCCATTTTTTGAGAATTTGAGCTCAGGGATCCATCAGGTGAGTGGGTTATGTAAGGGCGAGCCCCTGAATTAAACGGTCAAGTAGAATCTAGGCTTGAACCAACTTGGTGATAAGACCAAGCCCCAAGCAAGTGTCTCCCAAGTTGCAGGAGGAAGAGATGCCATAAAAAAGCCAGAAAGTTGAAACTCTGAGAGGAGCCAGAGAATGAAGGGAAGAGGCAAAGGGCAGGTGCAGTGAGGACCCACAGGAGGGCCCTGAGAGTGTGCACTGGGTCTCAGCCTGTCTGGGGTTCAAGCCCCAGCTCTGCCACTTCCTTACTGTGGGCAAATTATTTAACCACTCTAAGCCTCAGTTTCCTTATCTGCAAAATGGGATGATAACAGTATCTGTTTCAGAGAAGTGCTATGAAGATAAAATGTGTTAACACATGCCAAGTGCTTGGGAGAGATTCCAGCAGCACATGGGGTGCGTCTCATAGACGGCAGCTATCATCACAAGGGAAACGTCTCAGCCCACAATACCCTGTCAACCCAGACCACTCAGCCTTGGAGTGGCCCAGTTGGTCTTTGCTGCCTGCCCTTGTCTGACACCTCCTGCTGTATCCTGTAAGTAAACCCAGGTGCTGCATATGAGTGTGAGGTTTCTGGCACCTGCAGTGTCAAAGGACACATGGTTATTGAGTCCCTTTCATTTTGACTCTGACCCCTCTTTCTGGCCTTTCTTGCCCCAGGTTCCCAAACTTCATACTCGGTCAACTTTGTATGTCTGAGCCTCTTTCTATCTGTCTGGTGAATTCCAATCCATCTTTTAAAATCCAGCCCAAGTGGCTCCTTCCCTCTGAAGTTGGCCCTGCTTTCCCCAGGCAAGGCTGGCTGCTCTAGCCTCAGGGCCCCATCATCATTTTGCCATGCCTTGGGGATCCTTACCTTCTAAATCCTGTTACAGGTGCACATGTGTGCATGCATGCGTGTGTGTCTGTGTGCGCATACGTGCCAACTGTTGCCCAGAATCTGTAAGCATTTTAGGGAGAGGGATCAGTCCTGAGTTTATCTGAACACCCCCAGTACCTCACCCAGGGCATGACACCCAGTGTTTGTTGGCTGTTGAGCAAGTTCATGGAGCTATAGTTGGAAGGGCCAGAACCAGAAAATTCAGTTTTCAATCTGGCAAAGATTTATTGATTGTCTACTATGTGCAAGGTACTTTGCATGACACGGAGGATATCACAGGCAGCAAGAGACTCTGGTGCCCTCATCGGCCACCTTTGAAGGTAAAGGGAGTGTTGCATGACGGGGTGTTTCCCCACCCTCAGCTGCTTTACCAACTTCTTGATTTTGGGGGGATAGTCATACCCGACACAGACAAAAAGTAGCTTTTGAGTCTTAGTTTCTTGTCTTGTACTCATGGGGAAAAAAAAGCCTGTAATCACTTTATAAAGTGAAATATTTGATACATAGAATAGTAGATCTAATTTGCATATAATTTATAAACCATAATGAATACCTGTGAAGCCAGCACCCAAATCAAAGAACAGAGCAGGCTCATCCTTCCTGTGTGTTCTTACCAGTCCAGAGGAAACCTCTGGGTGGACTTTTTTAATCCCTTTGTTTCTTTGTATAGTTTTCAATACCAATATATGTGTCCCCATGCACACTAGTTTTTTTTTTTGAGACAGAGCCTCAAGCTGTCACCCTGGATAGAGTGCGGTGACATCACAGCTCACAGCAACCTCCAACTCCTGGGCTCAAGCGAGTCTCCTGCCTCTGCCTCCCAAGTAGCTGGGACCACAGGTGCCCGCCACGATTGCAGCTGTCGTTGTTTGGCGGGCCCAGGCTGGATTTGAACCTGCCAGCTCAGGTGTACGTGGCTGGCGCCTTAGCCGCTTGAGCCACAGGCGCCGAGCCGCTTGGCTAGTTTTAGAGATGGGGTTTTGCTTTTGCTCAGGTTGGTCTCAAACTCATGAGGTCAGGTGATCCACCCGCCTCGGCCTCCCAGAGTGCTGAGATTACAGCATGAGCCATTGTGCCTGGCCATATGTTTCGGTTGTTTTGACATCATACTGGGGGTTGGTTTTGAGATCATACTGTGTGTTTTCTTCTCCTACTTGTACCACTCTTTCTTTTTCTTTCTTTCTTTTTTTTTTTTTGTAGAAATAGTCTCACTTTGTTGCCCTGGGTAGAGTAGCGTGGCGTCACACAGCTCACAGCAACCTCCAACTCCTGGGCTTAGGCGATTCTCTTGCCTCAGCCTCCTGAGTAGCTGGGACTACAGGCGCCCGCCACAACGCCCGGCTATTTTTTGTTGCAGTTTGGCTGGGGCCGGGTTTGAACCCGCCACCCTCAGTATATGGGGCTGGCGCCTTACTGACTGAACCACAGGCGCCGCCCAGTAC